>NIVC01003432.1:0-50000 GCA_002269645.1 Macrostomum lignano | reverse complement strand
ATATTCAGTTTCAATAACTGGAAACATACTCGCACAGGAAGTGGCTACATTATCAACCCTGGCTTCAGTACGTTATGCAGAATGTATGTCTATCAAAGCTCCTGATAGCAACAAAATTGCTAGTACGAGCGTATTTTTACTCCAAAACTATTTTGGACCGTAGAAATGCACATTTTTTCTCTTTCTTTTGTTAATTTTGTTGCTTCCTGTCTGGCTCTGACTGTTGCCACTGCTGCTGCTGCTGTTACTTTTGGCGTTCACTCCGACTTGCTGCGCTGAGTCTTCTCAACTGCAGCCTGACCCTCACTGTGCCTCCTACTCGACTCTGCCTCTCCTTCTCCCTGACCCTCACTGTGCCTCCTACTCGGATCTGCCTCTCCTTCTCCCTGACCCTCACTGTGCCTCCTACTCGGATCTGCCTCTCCTTCTCCCTGACCCTCACTGTGCCTCCTACTCGACTCTGCCTCTCCTTCTCCCTGACCCTCACTGTGCCTCCTACTCGACTCTGCCTCTCCTTCTCCCTGACCCTCACTGTGCCTCCTACTCGGATCTGCCTCTCCTTCTCCCTGACCCTCACTGTGCCTCCTACTCGGATCTGCCTCTCCTTCTCCCTGACCCTCACTGTGCCTCCTACTCGACTCTGCCTCTCCTTCTCCCTGACCCTCACTGTGCCTCCTACTCGACTCTGCCTCTCCTTCTCCCTGACCCTCACTGTGCCTCCTACTCGGATCTGCCTCTCCTTCTCCCTGACCCTCACTGTGCCTCCTACTCGGATCTGCCTCTCCTTCTCCCTGACCCTCACTGTGCCTCCTACTCGGATCTGCCTCTCCTTCTCCCTCTCCCTCTCCTCCCTCTCCTTCTCCCTCTCCCTCTCCTCCCTCTCCTTCTCCCTCTCCCTCTCCTCCCTCTCCTTCTCACTCTCTCCTACCCACTGTCTTCTTCTCGAATCTCTCTTCTTTTCTTTTCTAATCATATTCTTCAATACTAGAAGTCGAGCCTCATTTCAGCTTCCTTCTTCATCTCATATTGTCCTACTTTCTCATATTTTCCATGCCTAATCATTATTCTTTAATTCAGATAAGATTTTATATTAAATTTGGCTTCTTCAAAATGAGCTAATCCCAAATACTGTTTTTTGAGATTATTTCAAGACTAAACCATAAAACTGATCAGTGAAGCGAGTAAGCATTCAACTGCAAGCATCATTTTCCACTCTCCAGAAAACATCAAAGGGGCCGAAGCAGCAACAAGGCCTGCTTGGAAACAGCGACTCCCCTTGTCTGTCTGTTTTTACCGATAAAGGGCCCGCGCCCTGACTTTGATGATACTCTATCGTGCCGCACTAGATTAACAAGCTCAAAGTCCCTCTCTGGTGTCTGGGAGCGCTGCTGACTCAATGCACTGAGTGTCAGTTGGCAAGGCTGCGCATTTCTCTCTCCATCTCTCTGTCTCTGCCTCCAAGACACGCAATGTTTTCGTCTGCACGGCCTCTCTGGCATTCGCTTTGATATGAAAAAATGCGAATGACATTTTGAGAGGGACTTAGGGTGAGGTGGCAGGCAGACTGTGAGAGAGTAGAAAGTAAATTAGTAGAGTAGAAGTAGATTGGTAGAGTAGACTGTAGATTGGTAGAGTAGAAGGTAGATAGGTTGAGTGGAAGGTAGATTAGTAAAGTAGAAGGTAGATTTGTAGAGTAGAAGGTAGATTTGTAGAGTAGTAGAAGGAAGATTGGTATAGTAGAATGTGGTTTGAAAAAGTAGAAGGTATTCGAATAGATTGGTAGAATATGAGGCAGATTGGTAGAATATGAGGCAGATTGGTAGAATATGAGACAGATTGGTAGAATATGAGGCAGATTGGTAGAATATGAGGCAGATTGGTAGAATATGAGTTAGACTAGTAGAATATGAGGCAGATTGGTAGAATATGAGACAGATTGGTAGAATATGAGACAGATTGGTAGAATATGAGACAGATTGGTAGAATATGAGACAGATTGGTAGAATATGAGACAGATTGGTAGAATATGAGACAGATTGGTAGAATATGAGGCAGATTGGTAGATTATGAGGCAGATTGGTAGAATATGAGACAGATTGGTAGAATATGAGACAGATTGGTAGAATATGAGGCAGATTGGTAGAATATGAGACAGATTGGTAGAATATGAGACAGATTGGTAGAATATGAGACAGATTGGTAGAATATGAGACAGATTGGTAGAATATGAGACAGATTGGTAGAATATGAGACAGATTGGTAGAATATGAGACAGATTGGTAGAATATGAGGCAGATTGGTAGAATATGAGACAGATTAGTAGAATATGAGACAGATTGGTAGAATATGAGACAGATTGGTAGAATACGAGGCAGATTGGTAGAATATGAGACAGATTGGTAGAATATGAGACAGATTGGTAGAATATGAGACAGATTGGTAGAATATGAGGCAGATTGGTAGAATATGAGACAGATTGGTAGAATATGAGACAGATTGGTAGAATATGAGACAGATTGGTAGAATATGAGACAGATTGGTAGAATATGAGACAGATTGGTAGAATATGAGACAGATTAGTAGAATATGAGACAGATTGGTAGAATATGAGACATTAGTAGAATATGAGACAGATTGGTAGAATATGAGACAGATTGGTAGAATATGAGACAGATTAGTAGAATATGAGACAGATTGGTAGAATATGAGACAGATTAGTAGAATATGAGACAGATTGGTAGAATATGAGACAGATTGGTAGAATATGAGACAGATTGGTAGAATATGAGACAGATTAGTAGAATATGAGACAGATTGGTAGAATATGAGACATTAGTAGAATATGAGACAGATTGGTAGAATATGAGACAGATTGGTAGAATATGAGACAGATTAGTAGAATATGAGACAGATTGGTAGAATATGAGACATTAGTAGAATATGAGACAGATTGGTAGAATATGAGACAGATTGGTAGAATATGAGTCAGATTGGTAGAATATGAGACAGATTGGTAGAATATGAGTCAGATTAGTAGAATATGAGACAGATTGGTAGAATATGAGTCAGATTGGTAGAATATGAGACAGATTGGTAGAAGACTATGAAAAAAATAAAAGAACTGTGGCATCATCAGAGACTGAGATAGCACTGGAATAATTTGACATAAAAAATTAACTCCCTCTATAAAGACCGAATATTCCCAATTTAATCGAATCGTCTGTCTCCATCCAATAATGAGTAGCGAAATGCTCCCCCGTTCTACTCAGTTCTCGCGGGCCTCTCAAAATCAATAATTCACTTCGCCCAACCGCCCCGGTCTCTCAGTCTTCTCACTATATATTTTTAAGTCCTATAATTTCTTAGAAATACGAGGCCCTCCAGCTGACGTCAATCTCTGGCTGGCTAGAGGGAGAGTTTTCAGTCTTCCTTGAGAATTTCATTCACTAATTGCACATTGTAGGCTTTACTCATTTTTAATCGTCCCAATGAAGGGCAGAGGCCGCTCGCGTGAGCGCCCACATCAAATTCGACAGGTCAATAAAAAAGAGGTGGCAGGTTTTTTTGTACAATTTTTCTCCATTTTTTGCAGGGCTGGCGATTCATAAGCAGAGATGTTGAGTTGAAAATATTTTTTGCTTCTTAGATAGAGACTTGAGCGGTTGTGCCAGATAAAAGCTGTCAGATAGCGTCCGTTGAAATGTCACATTAATTCATATTAATTTAAGTTAAAGTCCGCTTAGAGTGTGGGATGATAGAATGTGGGATGATAGAGTGTGGGATGATAGAGTGTGGGATGATAGAATGTGGGATGATAGAGTGTGGGATAGAGTGTGGGATGATAGAGTGTGGGATAGAGTGTGGGATGATAGAGTGTGGGATAGAGTGTGGGATGATAGAGTGTGGGATAGAGTGTGGGATAGAGTGTGGGATAGAGTGGGGGATGATAGAGTGTGGGATGATAGAATGTGGGATGATAGAGTGTGGGATGATAGAATGTGGGATGATAGAGTGTGGGATGATAGAGTGTGGGATGATAGAGTGTGGGATGATACAGTGTGGGATAGAGTGTGAGATGATAGAGTGTGGGATGATAGAGTGTGGGATAGAGTGTGGGATGATAGAGTGTGGGATGATAGAGTGTGGGATGATAGAATGTGGGATGATAGAGTGTGGGATAGAGTGTGGGATAGAGTGTGGGATGATAGAGTGTGGGATAGAGTGTGGGATGATAGAGTGTGGGATAGAGTGTGGGATAGAGTGTGGGATAGAGTGTGGGATGATAGAATGTGGGATGATAGAGTGTGGGATGATAGAGTGTGGGATGATAGAGTGTGGGATGATAGAGTGTGGGATAGAGTGTGGGATGATAGAGTGTAAGATACAGTGTGGGATAGAGTGTGAGATGATAGAGTGTGGGATGATAGAGTGTGGGATAGAGTGTGGGATGATAGAGTGTGGGATGATAGAGTGTGGGATGATAGAGTGTGGGATAGAGTGTGGGATGATAGAGTGTGGGATGATAGAGTGTGGGATGATAGAGTGTGGGATAGAGTGTGGGATGATAGAGTGTGGGATGATAGAATGTGGGATGATAGAGTGTGGGATGATAGAGTGTGGGATGATAGAGTGTGGGATGATAGAGTGTGGGATGATAGAGTGTGGGATAGAGTGTGGGATGATAGAGTGTGGGATATAGTGTGGGATAGAGTGTGGGATGAGTGTAAGATACAGTGTGGGATAGAGTGTGAGATGATAGAGTGTGGGATGATAGAGTGTGGGATAGAGTGTGGGATGATAGAGTGTGGGATGATAGAGTGTGGGATGATAGAGTGTGAGATGATAGAGTGTGGGATGATAGAGTGTGGGATAGAGTGTGGGATGATAGAGTGTGGGATGATAGAGTGTGGGATGATAGAATGTGGGATGATAGAGTGTGGGATAGAGTGTGGGATAGAGTGTGGGATGATAGAGTGTGGGATAGAGTGTGGGATGATAGAGTGTGGGATAGAGTGTGGGATGATAGAGTGTGGGATATAGTGTGGGATAGAGTGTGAGATGAGTGTAAGATACAGTGTGGGATAGAGTGTGAGATGATAGAGTGTGGGATGATAGAGTGTGGGATAGAGTGTGGGATGATAGAGTGTGGGATAGAGTGTGGGATGATAGAGTGTGGGATGATAGAGTGTGGGATATAGTGTGGGATAGAGTGTGGGATGAGTGTAAGATACAGTGTGGGATAGAGTGTGAGATGATAGAGTGTGGGATGATAGAGTGTGGGATAGAGTGTGGGATGATCGAGTGTGGGATAGAGTGTGGGATGATAGAGTGTGGGATGATAGAGTGTGGGATGATAGAGTGTGGGATAGAGTGTGGGATGATAGAGTGTGGGATAGAGTGTGGGATGATAGAGTGTGGGATAGAGTGTGGGATGATAGAGTGTGGGATGATAGAGTGTGGGATATAGTGTGGGATAGAGTGTGGGATGAGTGTAAGATACAGTGTGGGATAGAGTGTGAGATGATAGAGTGTGGGATGATAGAGTGTGGGATAGAGTGTGGGATGATCGAGTGTGGGATAGAGTGTGGGATGATAGAGTGTGGGATGATAGAGTGTGGGATAGAGTGTGGGATGATAGAGTGTGGGATGATAGAGTGTGGGATGAGTGTAAGATACAGTGTGGGATAGAGTGTGAGATGATAGAGTGTGAGATGATAGAGTGTGGGATGATAGAGTGTGGGATAGAGTGTGGGATGATAGAGTGTGGGATGATAGAGTGTGGGATGAGTGTAAGATACAGTGTGGGATAGAGTGTGAGATGATAGAGTGTGAGATGATAGTGTGGGATGATAGAGTGTGGGATAGAGTGTGGGATGGGATAAAGTTAAACTCTGGATTGCAGCAAGTATCAAGCTAATATCCTCATCCCCTTTAATCCATATTGCAGTTGTTCTAAGGCCAGCCATAAGTACTGTGAGACTCAATCAGAGACTGTTTCACACAGAAGTCAAATGTCAGTTTTCTTGCCTCATCTCTACCAGTTTCCGCTATTGCTGCTTCTACTGCTTCTCCGGCCTCATTCAATAAGATGCTCAAGCGAGCAGGCTCGCTGTTCGGTGGTTGAGGAGCAGCCGAAGGGCAGCCTAGTCTGCAACCTGAGAGTCCAGTCACCACCTCCGGCATCTTCAACTGGACTCTACCAGCTGATCGAGCAGCAGTCAAGTGACCCGGCAGCGAACCTGTTCGAGCTGCACCGCAGCACCGGCCTGCTGGTTGTCAACCAGCCAATCGACAGAGAATCAATCAGAGGCTGTCGAACCAATCCTAATCGAGTTTGTCAAGTTGAGGTGACGGCGATGTTCCAGCCGAATCCAAAAGACGCCGCCGGGATGCGGCTGATCAACGTGCAGGTGCTAATCGAGGATATCAACGATAATCCGCCAGAGTTTTTAACCTTGAGCAGTCGCGGCGTGTTTCATTCTTTGATTCGGGAGCACGACAGGCAGGCCAGGGTCCTGCTGCCCAGAGCCACGGACCCGGATGCGGGGCGGAACGGCTCCGTGACTTACAGTTTCCCTGACGGCCTGCGGTACTCCAGCCCGTACTCAAAGTTCTCGCTGGTCAATGGAGACGAAGGCACGCCGGAGCTGAGGGTGGTCGGCGACATCGATCTGGAGGGCGAAGAGCGCGGAGTCAGGATCATTGAGCTGACGGTCCAGGCCAGCGATGAGGGCGAGCCGAGGAGGCTGCATTCGAATCTCACAGTGCGACTGGCAGTGGAGAACACCAACGATTTTGAGCCACAGTTTGAGAATGGGAGGCGGCTGGTTCCGCTGTCGGTGAGAGGCTGGGCTGGAGGGGGAGAAGGAGAGTGGCAGACAGAGAAAGAGGGATAGAGGGAGAGGGGTGAGAGGAAGACAGGGAGACAGGGAGACAGGGAGAGGGAGAGAGGGAGAGAGGGAGAGAAGGAGAGAGGGAGACAGGAAGAGAAGAGACAGAGAGACAGGGAGACAGGCAGACAGGGAGAGGGAGACAGGGAGACAGGGAGACAGGGAGAGAGGGAGAGAGGGAGAGAGGAAGAGAGGGAGAGGGAGAGAGGGAGACAGGGAGACAGGGAGAGAGGGAGACAGAGAGACAGGGAGAGAGGGAGAGAGGGAGAGAGGGAGAGAGGGAGACAGAGAGACAGGGAGAGAGGGAGAGAGGGAGAGAGGAGAGAGGGAGAGAGGGAGAGAGGGAGAGAGGGAGAGAGGGAGAGAGGGAGAGAGGGAGAGAGGGAGAGAGGGAGAGAGGGAGAGAGGAAGAGAAGATACAGGGAGACAGGGAGACAGACAGACAGACAGGGAGAGGGAGACAGGGAGATAGGTAGACAGGGAGAGGAAGACGGGGAGATGGGGAGACATGGATATAAGGAGAGGAAGAGGGAGAGAGGGAGATGGAGAGTCGGAGAGATTGGTTTGCAGAGACAGTTATCACCAATGAAAATCAGAGATTCAGTTCCGACAGCAACAATTAGCTGCAGAAAGGAAGTGTGGGAGAACTCAGACGCACTTAGACTTCTTATAACCATTAAACTCACCCTGTTAGATAGGAAAATCACCTGTAGCCAAGGCTAAACACTTGCTCCATACAGATGAGGTGACGAAATAATAAAATAAGTTTTTTGGCACGATGCGCGCGTCAGTTTTAGGGCCAAGTGTCAAGTTACGGTCGAGTGTCGTTTTGAATGACCTTTTTCGCGAGAGTCAGCCGGAGGAAGATAAGGGCATAAGAGAAAAGAGCTGAGCCTAATGCTTCTCACACCCGAATGGAGTGTTGAAGCTGCTCCACTCGTAGTCAATGTCAAGAGAAAATAGAAGAAAACTTTTAACATCAAATTGTTAGTTCTGCTATTTTGCATCCGGCTCTAGGTGTCCAACTGAGAGCAATTTTTTTGTTAATTAAATCGCATTTAAAAAAGTTTAATTGCTCTTTTATAAAGTTTATATGTCTTTATATGTATTTATAACAATATTTGTGTGCGTGCCGACTTCGGGGTGCAGGTGAGGAGGGTGCAGGTGAGAAGGGTGCAGGTGAGGAGGGTGCAGGTGAGGAGGGTTCAGGTGAGGAGGGTTCAGGTGAGGAGGGTGCAGGTGAGGAGGGTGCAGGTGAGGAGGGTGCAGGTGAGGAGGGTGCAGGTGAGGAGGGTGCAGGTGAGGAGGGTTCAGGTGTGGAGGGTGCAGGTGAGAAGGGTGCAGGTGAGGAGGGTGCCGACTTCGGGGTGCAGGTGAGGAGGGTGCAGGTGAGAAGGGTGCAGGTGAGGAGGGTGCAGGTGAGGAGGGTTCAGGTGAGGAGGGTTCAGGTGAGGAGGGTGCAGGTGAGGAGGGTGCAGGTGAGGAGGGTGCAGGTGAGGAGAGTGCAGGTGAGGAGGGTGCAGGTGAGGAGGGTTCAGGTGTGGAGGGTGCAGGTGAGGAGGGTGCAGGTGAGGAGGGTGCAGGTGAGGAGAGTGCAGGTGAGGAGGGTGCAGGTGAGGAGGGTTCAGGTGTGGAGGGTGCAGGTGAGGAGGGTGCAGGTGAGGAGGGTGCAGGTGAGAAGGGTGCAGGTGAGGAGAGTGCAGGTGAGGAGGGTGCAGGTGAGGAGGGTGCAGGTGAGGAGGGTGCAGGTGAGGAGGGTGCAGGTGAGGAGGGTGCAGGTGAGGAGGGTTCAGGTTAGAAGGGTGCAGGTGAGGAGGGTGCCGACTTCGAGGTGCAGGTGAGGAGAGTGCAAGTGAGGAGGGTGTAGTTGAAAATTTCCCACCCTAATAGCGTCTCTCATATCCCAATCCGGCCACAGATCCCGGAAAACGCCACCGTGAACTCAGTGGTGTACAGGGTTCGAGCCACGGACCCAGACGAGCAGGAAGGCCAGCTGAGCAGACTGCGTTACAGTCTTCGCTCAGTTGGCGACCCCTGCAGCAGCCGTTCAGAATCGATTCAGTCAGCGGAGAGATCCGGCTGGCCAGCAGTTTGGATGCAGAGAGGCAACAGGTCTTCAGTCTGGAGGTTCGGGCTGTCGATGGTCACCAGCCCGATCCCAGGACTGCCAGCATGACGATCAGCGTTAAGGTGAGGAGTTAATTTCTTTGGGAACTGAAGTAGACAAAATATTCGGCAGATTTAATTATCAGAGGCAGATTCAAGGATACTGAGGCAGATTCAAGGATACTGAGCCAGATTCAAGGACACTGAGGCAGATTCAAGGATACTGAGCCAGATTCAAGGAGACTGAGCCAGATTCAAGGCCACTGAAGCAGATTTAAAGACACAGGCAGATTCAAGGATCAGTGAGGCAGATTCAAGGATCGGTGGGGCAGATTCAAGGATCAGTGGGGCAGATTCAAGGATCAGTGGGGCAGATTCAAGGATCAGTGAGGCAGATTCAAGGACACTGAAGCAGATTCAAGGATACTGAGTCAGATTCAAGGATACTGAGCCAGATTCAAGGATACTGAGGCAGATTCAAGGACACTGAGGCAGATTCAAGGATACTGAGGCAGATTCAAGGATACTGAGGCAGATTCAAATATACTGAGCCAGATTCAAGGACACTGGGCCAGATTCAAGGATACTGAGCCAGATTCAAGGATACTGAGGCAGATTCAAGGATACTGAGGCAGATTCAAGAATAATGAGGCAGATTCAAGGATACTGAGGCAGATTCAAGGATACTGAGGCAGATTCAAGGATACTGAGGCAGATTCAAGGACACTGAGGCAGATTCAAATATACTGAGGCAGATTCAAGGATACTGAGGCAGATTCAAGGACACTGAGGCAGATTCAAGGACACTGAGGCAGATTCAAGGATACTGTGGCAGATTCAAGGATCAGAGAGGCAGATTCAAGGACACTGAGGCAGATTCAAGGATACTGTGGCAGATTCAAGGATCAGAGAGAGGCAGATTCGAGGATCAGAGAGGCAGATTCAAGGATCAGAGAGGCAGATTTAAGGATCAGAGAGGCAGATTCAGAGATCAGAGAGGCAGATTCAAGGATCAGAGAGGCAGATTTAAGGATCAGAGAGGCAGATTCGAGGATCAGAGAGGCAGATTCAAGGATCAGAGAGGCAGATTTAAGGATCAGAGAGGCATATTCAAGGACACTGAGTCAGATTCAAGGATACTGAGGCAGATTCAAGGATACTGAGGCAGATTCAAGGATACTGAGGCAGATTCAAGGACACTGAGGCAGATTCAAGGATACTGTGGCAGATTCAAGGATCAGAGAGGCAGATTCAAGGACACTGAGGCAGATTCAAGGATACTGTGGCAGATTCAAGGATCAGAGAGAGGCAGATTCGAGGATCAGAGAGGCAGATTCAAGGATCAGAGAGGCAGATTTAAGGATCAGAGAGGCAGATTCAGAGATCAGAGAGGCAGATTCAAGGATCAGAGAGGCAGATTTAAGGATCAGAGAGGCAGATTCGAGGATCAGAGAGGCAGATTCAAGGATCAGAGAGGCAGATTTAAGGATCAGAGAGGCATATTCAAGGACACTGAGTCAGATTCAAGGATACTGAGGCAGATTCAAGGATACTGAGGCAGATTCAAGGATACTGAGGCAGATTCAAGGATACTGAGGCAGATTCAAGGATACTAAGGCAGATTCAAGGATACTAAGGCAGATTCAAGGATACTAAGGCAGATTCAAGGATACTGAGGCAGATTCAAGGATACTGAGGCAGATTCAAGGATACTAAGGCAGATTCAAGGATACTAAGGCAGATTCAAGGATACTGAGGCAGATTCAAGGATACTGAGGCAGATTCAAGGATACTGAGGCAGATTCAAGGATACTGAGGCAGATTCAAGGATACTGAGGCACTCATAAGTCGGAAGTTCTGTAAACAATTTTATCCACAGCTGACACTAAACGAAGCGAAAATCCAATGCTGTTAAATCCCATAAGATCAACCATATCCTTTGACAATCCAAGAAATTTTTAATGCGTAAAAAATCAGATTTTTCACAGCAAAGCATTGGGAGTTGAATTGTAAAACTTTTTTAGCCACAGATGTCGAAAAGATCCAGTTAAACGTGATAGGATTACCTGACTCCCAGTGTTGGGAAGATTATAGATTTTAGCATTAGCTCCCAAGGCTCGGGAGATCACGGTTCGCTAAGCCGATTTGCTGAAGCAGAAAGATTTTTTTTGCTTTGTTCCGGACAAATATCGGTATCGCTAATTGCTGCAATAAAGATAGAAAATTATGAAAATGCAGAAAGTTTGATTTATTTAACTATTTGAATGTTGCTGGAGTGAGTGATGCTGGAGTGAGTGATGCTGGAGTGAGTGATGCTGGAGTGAGTGATGCTGGAGTGAGTGATGCTGGAGTGAGTGATGCTGGAGTGAGTGATGCTGGAGTGAGTGATGCTGGAGTGAGTGATGCTGGAGTGAGTGATGCTGGAGTGAGTGATGCTGGAGTGAGTGATGCTGGAGTGAGTGATGCTGGAGTGAGTGATGCTGGAGTGAGTGATGCTGGAGTGAGTGATGCTGGAGTGAGTGATGCTGGAGTGAGTGATGCTGGAGTGACTGATGCTGGAGTGAGTGATGCTGGAGTGAGTGATGCTGGAGTGAGTGATGCTGTAGTGAGTGATGCTGGAGTGAGTGATGCTGGAGTGAGTGATGCTGGAGTGAGTGATGCTGGAGTGAGTGATGCTGGAGTGAGTGATGCTGGAGTGAGTGATGCTGAAGTGAGTGATGCTGGAGTGAGTGATGCTGGAGTGAGTGATGCTGGAGTGAGTGATGCTGGAGTGAGTGATGCTGGAGTGAGTGATGCTGTAGTGAGTGATGCTGGAGTGAGTGATGCTGGAGTGAGTGATGCTGGAGTGAGTGATGCTGGAGTGAGTGATGCTGGAGTGAGTGATGCTGGAGTGAGTGATGCTGGAGTGAGTGATGCTGGAGTGAGTGATGCTGGAGTGAGTGATGCTGGAGTGAGTGATGCTGGAGTGAGTGATGCTGGAGTGAGTGATGCTGGAGTGAGTGATGCTGGAGTGAGTGATGCTGGAGTGAGTGATGCTGTAGTGAGTGATGCTGGAGTGAGTGATGCTGGAGTGAGTGATGCTGGAGTGAGTGATGCTGGAGTTAGTGATGCTGTAGTGAGTGTTGCTGGAGTGAGTGATGCTGGAGTGAATGATGCTGTAGTGAGTGATGCTGGAGTGAGTGATGCTGGAGTGAGTGATGCTGGAGTGAGTGATGCTGGAGTGAGTGATGCTGGAGTGAGTGATGCTGGAGTGAGTGATGCTGGAGTGAGTGATGCTGGAGTGAGTGATGCTGGAGTGAGTGATGCTGGAGTGAGTGATGCTGGAGTGAGTGATGCTGGAGTGAGTGATGCTGGAGTGAGTGATGCTGGAGTGAGTGATGCTGGAGTGAGTGATGCTGGAGTGAGTGATGCTGGAGTGAGTGATGCTGGAGTGAGTGATGCTGGAGTGAGTGATGCTGGAGTGAGTGATGCTGGAGTGAGTGATGCTGAGTGAGTGATGCTGGAGTGAGTGATGCTGGAGTGAGTGATGCTGGAGTGAGTGATGCTGGAGTGAGTGATGCTGGAGTGAGTGATGCTGGAGTGAGTGATGCTGGAGTGAGTGATGCTGGAGTGAGTGATGCTGGAGTGAGTGATGCTGGAGTGAGTGATGCTGGAGTGAGTGATGCTGGAGTGAGTGATGCTGGAGTGAGTGATGCTGGAGTGAGTGATGCTGGAGTGAGTGATGCTGGAGTGAGTGATGCTGGAGTGAGTGATGCTGGAGTGAGTGATGCTGGAGTGAGTGATGCTGGAGTGAGTGATGCTGAGTGAGTGATGCTGGAGTGAGTGATGCTGGAGTGAGTGATGCTGGAGTGAGTGATGCTGGAGTGAGTGATGCTGGAGTGAGTGATGCTGGAGTGAGTGATGCTGGAGTGAGTGATGCTGGAGTGAGTGATGCTGGAGTGAGTGATGCTGGAGTGAGTGATGCTGGAGTGAGTGATGCTGGAGTGAGTGATGCTGGAGTGAGTGATGCTGGAGTGAGTGATGCTGGAGTGAGTGATGCTGGAGTGAGTGATGCTGGAGTGAGTGATGCTGGAGTGAGTGATGCTGGAGTGAGTGATGCTGGAGTGAGTGATGCTGGAGTGAGTGATGCTGGAGTGAGTGATGCTGGAGTGAGTGATGCTGGAGTGAGTGATGCTGGAGTGAGTGATGCTGGAGTGAGTGATGCTGGAGTGAGTGATGCTGGAGTGAGTGATGCTGGAGTGAGTGATGCTGGAGTGAGTGATGCTGGAGTGAGTGATGCTGGAGTGAGTGATGCTGGAGTGAGTGATGCTGGAGTGAGTGATGCTGGAGTGAGTGATGCTGGAGTGAGTGATGCTGGAGTGAGTGATGCTGGAGTGAGTGATGCTGGAGTGAGTGATGCTGGAGTGAGTGATGCTGGAGTGAGTGATGCTGGAGTGAGTGATGCTGGAGTGAATGATGCTGTAGTGAGTGATGCTGGAGTGAGTGATGCTGGAGTGAGTGATGCTGGAGTGAGTGATGCTGGAGTGAGTGATGCTGGAGTGAGTGATGCTGGAGTGAGTGATGCTGGAGTGAGTGATGCTGGAGTGAGTGATGCTGTAGTGAGTGATGCTGTAGTGAGTGATGCTGGAGTGAGTGATGCTGGAGTGAGTGATGCTGTAGTGAGTGATGCTGGAGTGAGTGATGCTGGAGTGAGTGATGCTGGAGTGAGTGATGCTGGAGTGAGTGATGCTGGAGTGAGTGATGCTGGAGTGAGTGATGCTGGAGTAGTGATGCTGTAGTGAGTGTTGCTGGAGTGAGTGATGCTGGAGTGAATGATGCTGTAGTGAGTGATGCTGTAGTGAGTGATGCTGGAGTGAGTGATGCTGGAGTGAGTGATGCTGTAGTGAGTGATGCTGGAGTGAGTGATGCTGGAGTGAGTGATGCTGGAGTGAGTGATGCTGGAGTGAGTGATGCTGTAGTGAGTGATGCTGGAGTGAGTGATGCTGGAGTGAGTGATGCTGGAGTGAGTGATGCTGGAGTGAGTGATGCTGGAGTGAGTGATGCTGGAGTGAGTGATGCTGAGTGAGTGATGCTGGAGTGAGTGATGCTGGAGTGAGTGATGCTGGAGTGAGTGATGCTGGAGTAGTGATGCTGTAGTGAGTGTTGCTGGAGTGAGTGATGCTGGAGTGAATGATGCTGTAGTGAGTGATGCTGGAGTGAGTGATGCTGGAGTGAGTGATGCTGGAGTGAGTGATGCTGTAGTGAGTGATGCTGGAGTGAGTGATGCTGGAGTGAGTGATGCTGGAGTGAGTGATGCTGTAGTGAGTGATGCTGGAGTGAGTGATGCTGGAGTGAGTGATGCTGGAGTGAGTGATGCTGGAGTGAGTGATGCTGGAGTGAGTGATGCTGGAGTGAGTGATGCTGGAGTGAGTGATGCTGGAGTGAGTGATGCTGGAGTGAGTGATGCTGGAGTGAGTGATGCTGGAGTGAGTGATGCTGGAGTGAGTGATGCTGGAGTGAGTGATGCTGGAGTGAGTGATGCTGGAGTGAGTGATGCTGGAGTGAGTGATGCTGGAGTGAGTGATGCTGGAGTGAGTGATGCTGGAGTGAGTGATGCTGGAGTGAGTGATGCTGGAGTGAGTGATGCTGGAGTGAGTGATGCTGGAGTGAGTGATGCTGGAGTGAGTGATGCTGGAGTGAGTGATGCTGGAGTGAGTGATGCTGGAAGTGAGTGATGCTGGAGTGAGTGATGCTGGAGTGAGTGATGCTGGAGTGAGTGATGCTGGAGTGAGTGATGCTGGAGTGAGTGATGCTGGAGTGAGTGATGCTGGAGTGAGTGATGCTGGAGTGAGTGATGCTGGAGTGAGTGATGCTGGAGTGAGTGATGCTGGAGTGAGTGATGCTGGAGTGAGTGATGCTGGAGTGAGTGATGCTGGAGTGAGTGATGCTGGAGTGAGTGATGCTGGAGTGAGTGATGCTGGAGTGAGTGATGCTGGAGTGAGTGATGCTGTAGTGAGTGATGCTGGAGTGAGTGATGCTGGAGTGAGTGATGCTGAGTGAGTGATGCTGGAGTGAGTGATGCTGGAGTGAGTGATGCTGGAGTGAGTGATGCTGGAGTGAGTGATGCTGGAGTGAGTGATGCTGGAGTGAGTGATGCTGGAGTGAGTGATGCTGGAGTGAGTGATGCTGGAGTGAGTGATGCTGGAGTGAGTGATGCTGGAGTGAGTGATGCTGGAGTGAGTGATGCTGGAGTGAGTGATGCTGGAGTGAGTGATGCTGGAGTGAGTGATGCTGGAGTGAGTGATGCTGGAGTGAGTGATGCTGGAGTGAGTGATGCTGGAGTGAGTGATGCTGGAGTGAGTGATGCTGGAGTGAGTGATGCTGGAGTGAGTGATGCTGGAGTGAGTGATGCTGGAGTGAGTGATGCTGGAGTGAGTGATGCTGGAGTGAGTGATGCTGGAGTGAGTGATGCTGGAGTGAGTGATGCTGGAGTGAGTGATGCTGGAGTGAGTGATGCTGGAGTGAGTGATGCTGGAGTGAGTGATGCTGGAGTGAGTGATGCTGGAGTGAGTGATGCTGGAGTGAGTGATGCTGGAGTGAGTGATGCTGGAGTGAATGATGCTGTAGTGAGTGATGCTGGAGTGAGTGATGCTGGAGTGAGTGATGCTGGAGTGAGTGATGCTGGAGTGAGTGATGCTGGAGTGAGTGATGCTGGAGTGAGTGATGCTGGAGTGAGTGATGCTGGAGTGAGTGATGCTGGAGTGAGTGATGCTGGAGTGAGTGATGCTGGAGTGAGTGATGCTGGAGTTAGTGATGCTGTAGTGAGTGTTGCTGTAGTGAGTGATGCTGTAGTGAGTGATGCTGTAGTGAGTGATGCTGGAGTGAGTGATGCTGGAGTGAGTGATGCTGGAGTGAGTGATGCTGGAGTGAGTGATGCTGGAGTGAGTGATGCTGGAGTGAGTGATGCTGGAGTGAGTGATGCTGTAGTGAGTGTTGCTGGAGTGAGTGATGCTGGAGTGAATGATGCTGTAGTGAGTGATGCTGGAGTGAGTGATGCTGGAGTGAGTGATGCTGGAGTGAGTGATGCTGTAGTGAGTGATGCTGGAGTGAGTGATGCTGGAGTGAGTGATGCTGGAGTGAGTGATGCTGTAGTGAGTGATGCTGGAGTGACTGATGCTGGAGTGAGTGATGCTGGAGTGAGTGATGCTGGAGTGAGTGATGCTGGAGTGAGTGATGCTGAAGTGAGTGATGCTGGAGTGAGTGATGCTGAAGTGAGTGATGCTGGAGTGACTGATGCTGGAGTGAGTGATGCTGTAGTGAGTGATGCTGGAGTGACTGATGCTGGAGTGAGTGATGCTGAAGTGAGTGATGCTGAAGTGAGTGATGCTGGAGTGAGTGATGCTGAAGTGAGTGATTCTGGAGTGAGTGATGCTGTAGTGAGTGATGCTGGAGTGAGTGATGCTGGAGTGAGTGATGCTGGAGTGAGTGATGCTGGAGTGAGTGATGCTGGAGTGAGTGATGCTGGAGTGAGTGATGCTAGAGTGAGTGATGCTCTATCCCGAACGACCCGTAGGTGGAGGACGTCAATGACAATGCTCCTGATATCAAGGTGTCGCCAGTGCCATCAGCTCCCGTCGTGTCGGTGTTGGAGAATCAGCCACCGACCATTCTGGCTCTGATCGACATCACCGACAAGGATGTCGACGAACGGAACCGACGCCTCGACTGCGAGGTGAGCGAGTTCAACCAGGCGCAGGACGCGTTCGCTCTGCAACCGGATGCAGCCTCCGGCGGCCACCGGGACAATCCCAGCCGACTGCGGTACATCCTGAGGAACATCCGCCCATTGGACCGGGAGCGGGTCTCCGAGTACAGCCTGCGGCTCGTCTGCCACGATTCGGCCGGGTTGAGTGCGACTAGCAACATCCCGATTCGAGTCCAGGACGTCAACGATTCGCCGCCGAGATTTTTGAAAAGCCACGAGACGATGCAGGTGTCAGAGAACCAACCAGCTGGCACTGTGATTGGCAGCTTGCTGGCTCAGGATGAGGACGAAGGGGAAAATGCGCTGACGGTGTATCAGGTAAGTAGGTAAACTATGAAACCTAAGTACAGTAATTAAGTTCCAGTATCGGATATTAGGCTCCAGAATCGAATATTCAGCTCCAGAATCGAATATTCAGCTTTAGAATTGAATATTCAGCTCCAGAATCGAATATGCAGCTTCAGAATCGAATATGCAGCTTCAGAATTGAATATTCAGCTCCAGAATCGAATATTCAGCTCCAGAATTGAATATTAAGCTCCAGAATCGAATATTCAGCTCCAGAATCGAATATTAAGCTCCAGAATTGAATATTCAGCTCCAGAATCGAATATTCAGCTCCAGAATTGAATATTCAACTTCAGAATCGAATATTCAGCTCCAGAATCGAAAATTCAGCTCCAGAATTGAATATTCAGCTCCAGAATCGAATATTCAGCTCCAGAATCGAATATTCAGCTCCAGAATCGAATATTCATCTCCAGAATCGAATATTAGCTCCAGAATCGAATATTCAGCTCCAGAATCGAATATTCAGCTCCCGAATCGAATATTCAGCTCCAGAATCGAATATTCAGCTCCAGAATCGAAAATTCAGCTCCAGAATCGAAAATGCAGCTCCAGAATCGAATATTCAGCTCCAGAATCGAATATTCAGCTCCAGAATCGAATATTCAGCTCCCGAATCGAATATTCAGCTCCAGAATCGAATATTCAGCTTCAGAATCGAATATTCAGCTTCAGAATCGAATATTAAGTTCCAGAATCGAATATTCAGCTTCAGAATCGAATATTCAGCTTCAGAATCGAATATTTAGCTCCAGAATCGAATATTCAGCTCCAGAATCGAATATTCCGAATCAGAATCGAATATTCAGCTCCAGAATCGAATATTAGCTCCAGAATCGAATATTCAGCTCCAGAATCGAAAATGCAGCTCCAGAATCGAATATTCAGCTCCAGAATCGAAAATGCAGCTCCAGAATCGAAAATTCTGCTCCAGAATCGAATATTCAGCTCCCGAATCGAGTATTCAGCTCCAGAATCGAATATTCAGCTCCAGAATCGAATATTCAGCTCCAGAATCGAATATTCAGCTCCAGAATCGAATATTCAGCTCCAGAATCGAATATTCAGCTCCAGAATCGAATATTCAGCTCCAGAATCGAATATTCAGCTCCAGAATCGAATATTCAGCTCCAGAATCGAATATTCAGCTCCAGAATTGAATATTAAGCTCCAGAATCGAATATTCAGCTCCAGAATCGAAAATGCAGCTCCAGAATCGAAAATTCTGCTCCAGAATCGAATATTCAGCTCCCGAATCGAGTATTCAGCTCCAGAATCGAATATTCAGCTCCAGAATCGAATATTCAGCTCCAGAATCGAATATTAAGCTCCAGAATCGAATATTCAGCTCCAGAATCGAATATTCAGCTCCAGAATCGAATATTCAGCTCCAGAATCGAATATTCAGCTCCAGAATCGAATATTCAGCTCCAGAATCGAATATTCAGCTCCAGAATCGAATATTCAGCTCCAGAATCGAATATTCAGCTCCAGAATCGAATATTCCGAATCAGAATCGAATATTCAGCTCCAGAATCGAATATTCAGCTTCAGAATTGAGGATTAAGCTCCAGAATCGAATATTAAGCTTGTCTCCTACTACCTCAGGTGTCAGACCAGTGCTTCCCCTACCTGGGCATCGGGCCACGAAACGGCAGCCTGTACACTCGAGTCTCATTCGACCGAGAGCTCAACTCCAGCATCGCCTGCACAGTAACAGCTCACGATGCCCGAAAACCGGAGCTGTCCGCTGCCATCGGAGTTCGAATCGACATCAAAGATCAGAACGACTGTTCGCCCGTTTTCCTGGGCACTCAATCCGGAAATTTTACATTCAAAGTGCCCGAGAACTCGCAGTTCGGTTCGCTGATTGGGCAGTTGGTTGCCAAGGACAACGACGAAGGCGTCAATGGTCGGGTGACATTTTCGTTGGCTAAGCCGAACTCGATGTTTCGAGTTTTGCCCGACGGAGGAATCAAGCTGGTTGCCAGGCAGTTGGATAGGGAAAGAAGCAACAGTCACAGGCTGTTTGTGAAGGCCATGGATCACGGCAGTCCACCGAGGTGGACTACTGCCGAGGTGCTGATTCAGGTGAGGCTCAGGTGATTTAGAGTGATTCCGGTGGTTGAGTGTGATTCAGGTGAGGCTCAGGTGATTTAGAGTGATTCCGGTGGTTGAGTGTGATTCAGGTGAGGCTCAGGTGATTTAGAGTGATTCCGGTGGTTGAGTGTGATTCAGGTGAGGCTCAGGTGATTTAGAGTGATTCCGGTGGTTGAGTGTGATTCAGGTGAGGCTCAGGTGATTTAGAGTGATTCCGGTGGTTGAGTTTTGTTAAATGGGTTTTGTGTTCGCTCTGTGAGCTATTGTGGGTCCGGTATGGGGAAGTGTGGGTCCGGTATGGGGAAGTGTGGGTCGGGTATGAAGAAGTGTGGGTCCGGTATGGGGAAGTGTGAGTCGGGTATGAAGAAGTGTGGGTCAGGTATGGGGAAGTGTGGGTCCGGTATGAAGAAGTGTGGGTCCGGTATGGGGAAGTGTGGGTCCGGTATGGGGAAGTGTGGGTCCGGTATGGGGAAGTGTGGGTCGGGTATGGGGAAGTGTGGGTCCGGTATGGGGAAGTGTGGGTCCGGTATGGGGAAGTGTGGGTCCGGTATGGGGAAGTGTGGGTTGGGTATGGGGAAGTGTGGGTCCGGTATGGGGAAGTGTGGGTTGGGTATGGGGAAGTGTGGGTCCGGTATGGGGAAGTGTGGGTCCGGTATGGGGAAGTGTGGGTCCGGTATGGGAAAGTGTGGGTCCGGTATGGGGAAGTGTGGGTCCGGTATGGGAAAGTGTGGGTCCGGTATGGGGAAGTGTGGGTTGGGTATGGGGAAGTGTGGGTCCGGTGTGGGGAAGTGTGGGTTGGGTATGGGGAAGTGTGGGTCCGGTATGGGGAAGTGTGGGTCCGGTGTGGGGAAGTGTGGGTCCGGTGTGGGGAAGTGTGGAGGCAACCTAACCAACCAATCCCATCTTCGCCGCCCAGGTCCTGGACGAGAACGACAACTCCCCCAGATTTCTGTTCCCCTCCAATCGCAATTCAACTTTGAACGTCAGCGTCCACGAGCGGCCAGGCGCGGAGCTCGCCATGATCAGCGCCGATGACGCCGACTTCGGCGACAACGGCCGGCTGGTGTACAGCCTCCTGGGCGCCGCTGACACCAACGTCATTGCTTCGACAACTAACGCAGTCTCGATGCCGTTCTGCGACGTCAGCCTGTTCCACCTGAACCCCAGCAGCGGCTTGCTGGTGCTTCGCCAATCGCCACCAATTCGTTTTGCCGACAGTCGCGTCTGCAAACTGACGGTGCGCGCCGAGGACGCCGGGCCGCTGGCTTCGGCTCGACGGAGCAGCCAGCAGAGTCTGACGGTCAGGTTCACTGGACAGCAGCCCAGGAGGGGGGAAGGCGGCGAGGGCGTCAGCGACGGGCAGCCTGCAGGGGACGCAGGTCGAAACCGCGGACTGGACGGCGGCGGCAGCGACAGCGGCGCTCACGACCTCGTGGTGGTGACAGTCTGTGTCGGCCTGTCATTCCTGGTGCTGCTGTGCGTTGTGCTGCTGCTGGCGTACTTCTGCTACTACCTGCAGCTGCCGGGCCAGGCGGCGGCCGAGAATTCGCAGGACGGGGCGGCCCGTGGCGTCGGAGGGTCCCGACGTGCGACCGGGGACGGACTGGCGAGAGGGAGGAAGAAACGGCGGGGTGAGATTTGAGTCTGTCTGTCTGTCTGTCTGTGTGTCTGTCTGTCTGTCTGTCTGTCTGTCTGTCTGTCTGTCTGTCTGTCTGTCTGTCTGTCTGTCTGTCTGTCTGTCTGTCTGTCTTTCTGTCTGTCTGTCTGTCTGTCTGTCTGTCTGTCTGTGTTTGTCTGTCTGTCTGTCTGTCTGTCTGTCTGTCTGTCTGTCTGTCTGTCTGTCTGTCTGTCAGTCTGTCTGTCTGTCTGTGTGTCTGTGTGTCTGTCTGTGTGTCTGTCTGTCTGTCTGTCTGTCTGTCTGTCTGTGTTTGTCTGTCTGTCTGTCTGTCTGTCTGTCTGTCTGTCTGTCTGTGTTTGTCTGTCTGTCTGTCTGTCTGTCTGTCTTTCTGTCTGTCTGTCTGTCTTTCTGTCTTTCTGTCTGTCTTTCTGTCTGTCTGTCTGTCTGTCTGTCTGTCTGTGTGTCTGTCTGTCTGTCTGTCTGTCTGTCTGTCTGTCTGTCTGTCTGTCTGTCTGTCTGTCTGTCTGTCTGTCTGTCTGTCTGTCTGTCTGTCTGTCTTTCTGTCTGTCTGTCTGTCTGTCTGTCTGTCTGTCTGTCTGTCTGTCTGTCTGTCTGTCTGTCTGTCTGTGTGTCTGTCTGTGTGTCTGTCTGTCTGTCTGTCTGTCTGTCTGTCTGTGTGTCTGTCTGTCTGTCTGTCCGTGTCTGTGTGTCTGTCTGTCTGTCTGTCCGTGTCTGTGTGTCTGTCTGTCTGTCTGTCTGTCCGTTTTTAAAATCTGTGCAAATCAATTTCTATGAGCCATGAAAATATCCTGAGTGCAAGCACACTTAACACTGCCAAGCCATTCCCAATATGCAAACGTGTCACAAAGCTCCCACTTGTCACGAATTTTGTGTGTTTGTAGTTTTCTACATACTCTTTAAACAGGAAATGGGATATTTCAACTCGTCAACCAGAGTCAGCAGAGTCGGTGTTGAATGCAACAAATTAATTGAAAAAATGGTCAGGCTAACTAACATGGCAGCTTTTCACACAAATCTTATGCACACACAAGTGCTGTCCTCTCCTATACTCGTAACTTCCCTTCACCGCGACTTAATATCCGCTGAAACTAGCGACCGCAAAGCAGAGAGAGAGGTAGAGAGAGAGAGAGAGAGAAAGAGAGTTTAGAGGCCTCGGGTTAGCTGTGCAGGTTAGCAGGGCCTGGCTACAATTTCCTACAAACTGAAGCCAAGGGTGATAGGCGTGAAAATTTGACAAGAGATGGAAGAGTAAATAATACTGTAATACACAGACACGAAATGACTAACTAGATCGTTAACTAAAGCTATTTTCTCCCGCATTAATAATGATATACGAGTGCATTTATTTTTGCCTTAGTACTGGAATTATGTATATTATATAACATATATTACTACATTACATCAGATTGGATCAGAATAGTTTGGGTTAGATTAGATTCCTTATATTTAGATTAGTTGAAAATTTGTTTGATTGGATATGAGTGAATTTTTTAAATTAAATCAAATAATTTCGATCAGATAAGACTAGATTAAATCGGATTGCATTAGTTGCATCTGATTGGATTGGATAAGATAAGATAAGATAAGATTAGATTAGATTAGATTAGATTAGATTAGTTTAGATTAGATTAGATTAGATTAGATTAGATTAGATTAGATTAGATTAGATTAGTTTAGATTAGATTAGATTTGATTTGATTTGATTTGATTGCATTAGAGTCGATTAGATTGGATTGAATAATATTAAATTATATTTTAGTATAACTGATTATATTATATTTGATTTGATTGGATTTGATTGGATTGGATTGGATTGGATTAGATTGGATTTGATTGGATTGGATTAGATTGGATTGGATAAGATCAGACAGCATTGGACTGGATGCGATCAGGTTATCTAAAATTAATTCAAGTTGCATAAATTTACTAATTTGTTACAATTATAATATTATATGCCTTAAATACTACTGAATAAGTTTCAGTAGCTTGTCTGGGCTGTCATTAGCATCACCAACTCCATCCAGCTCATCCCGAATCATCCCGCAGGATGGCTGGCGAAGCTGGGACTTGGCGGCGTCCCCAGCAACAACGGCGGTAATTTCGACGACTCCACATCCCCGACGGCTGAGCACCGCTCCGACAGGGCGATGGGCGGTCGGGGGTTCATCTCCATGCCAGTGCCGCCGCCGCAGGCGCTGCTGAAGTCAGCTGCCACCGACGAAAGCGACGATGAGGTGCTTTTAACGAGAGATTTCCCATCTTTCCCCGAGATTTCCCATCTTTCCCCGAGATTTCCCATCTTTCCCCGAGATTTCCCATCTTTCCCTGAGATTTCCCATCTTTCCCCGAGATTTCCCACCTTTCCCCGAGATTTCCCATCTTTCCCCGAGATTTCCCATCTTTCCCCGAGATTTCCCATCTTTCCCCGAGATTTCCCATCTTTCCCTGAGATTTCCCATCTTTCCCCGAGATTTCCCATCTTTCCCCGAGATTTCCCACCTTTCCCCGAGATTTCCCACCTTTCCCCGAGATTTCCCATCTTTCCCCGAGATTTCCCATCTTTCCCCGAGATTTCCCACCTTTCCCCGAGATTTCCCATCTTTCCCCGAGATTTCCCATCTTTCCCCGAGATTTCCCATCCTTTCCCGAGATTTCCCATCCTTTCTCGAGATTTCCCACCTTTCCCCGAGATTTCCCATCTTTCCCCGAGATTTCCCACCTTTCCCCGAGATTTCCCATCTTTCCCCGAGATTTCCCATCTTTCCCCGAGATTTCCCACCTTTCCCCGAGATTTCCCATCTTTCCCCGAGATTTCCCATCTTTCCCCGAGATTTCCCATCCTTCCCCGAGATTTCCCTCAATTCGATAATTTCCAAACTCGAAGCCTTTCCATATTTTTCGCAACTTGTCAGGTCAGTTTAATCAGGGCAATTCCCAATTAAAAATTCAGTTCGCCACCGCGGGACTGCAGTATTTTGCAAACAGGCACTCATCTGTAAAACAGTCAGGTGAGAAAATTTACAATCCAAACTATCGAATAGCTATTAATTGAAAGTTATTCTAGAGATCATAATATATCTGATACACAGCACTTAGCTCCACAATACAGATTCATTTGAAACAAATAACTAAATAATTTGGCACAGTTAAACAACTACAATTAAAACAAATCAGAGCAAACGATTGAGACACATTTAAACAAATATTTAACACACATGTTACCAAATACTTTAGAGATCTTTTAAAAATAGAACGCATATTAGACAAACAATTTTGATTAATTCGAACAAATAATTGTGACGCATTTAAACAAATCTTTTTGGTACATTTTAGCAAGCCTATTAAGACACTTTCAGACATCAAAATAAATAAGGCAAATTTTTTAAAGCTGTAATTTAACGCTCAGAAATTTTAGCGCACACCCACAAAAAATTCTGGTTAAAAACTCCTTCCAGGCTACTATCAGCGACCGCGCTATCAGCAGAATCAAATGCATCGTCGCAACAGCGAGGACAGCGACGTTGCCTCCGCGATGCTGCCGCAGTACGCCGCCGCGGCTGTCGATGCCTCCGACACCGACTTGGAAATTGGCGCCAATTCAAAAACCAGCTTCTTCCGAGGCGGCCTGGGCCGACTGAACTCGATGAGCTCAGAGGGCGCTAAAAACGGCAGCTTTCCGGAGAGTTACTACAAGAGTCTGCGACCTCCATCAACGGAGCCTACAAGACGCAGATGGCCCGGCTCGCAGGAACAGCAGCAGCAAACTTTGCTACTAGAAGAAATGCCATCAGCAGCAGCGATTCCCAGTCAGAAGTTTCAAACGGTTCGCTACTTGGTTGACTCGTCCAATACTTCATCGACAGGCGCTGGCAGCGGTCGCACGGCTGAGGGCGGCGGTCGCGGCGGTTTTGTCTATGGCAGTCCCTATCTGACCAGCAGCTTTGTGTGAGCCTTCGGCTGCAGATTAAACTCGGCAGAGACCTCTGACAGTGGCCTGTGGCCAGCGGGTCTTGTTGATCGTGGTGTAACTTAATTACTTACTGTTTCACCTTCTTGACTTCTTAATCTTAAAATGTCTAAAAATTTAGACAAAAATTCGGGTATTTAGACACAGTTTAGGGTACTGATTGAGACACAGTTTAGGGTACTGATTGAGACACAATCTAGGGTACTGATTGAGACACAATCTAGGGTACTGATTGAGACACAATCTAGGGTACTGATCGAGACACAATCTAGGGTACTGATTGAGACACAATCTAGGGTACTGATTGAGACACAATCTAGGGTACTGATTGAGACACAATCTAGGGTACTGATTGAGACACAATCTAGGGTACTGATTGAGACACAATCTAGGGTACTGATTGAGACACAATCTAGGGTACTGATTGAGACACAATCTAGGGTACTGATTGAGACACAATTTAGGGTACTGATTGAGACACAATTTAGGGTACTGATTGAGACACAATCTAGGGTACTGATTGAGACACAATCTAGGGTACTGATTGAGACACAATCTAGGGTACTGATTGAGACACTTCATGGTACTAAATTGAGACACTACTAATTAAGACATTCTGTACCTGCTTCAATTGAGAGAGTACAGCTGTATTAAGCGAGTCATAGACTACAAATATAAATAATCTATCACAAACAATAGCTTAAGCCATTCCCCATTTGCTACATTGGTCTCTGAAACCATTTGTACACACAATCTCTATACTATATTCTTTGTGGCTAATCCGTGTCTCTGTGAACAAAAACATTTGTGAATTGGTATATAACGAATATACTCGTAAATAGGAACCGCGTGTAGTGCTTTAGTTAACTTGCCATACATATGTACGTACATAGCCAACAATTTAAATAATTATTCAAAAAAATCTTTAATTCGACCCTGTCAGTGTTAGGCATTCGTTTTTGTCGACGCCATAAGCTTTTGCCCTCAATGTGCACCCACCTCACTCCTCGACCTTGAATATATCGTCTCTAATTGGACAGCGTGGAAGGAAGCGAAACCCCCTCACTCCTCGACCTTGAATATATCGTCTCTAATTGGACAGCGTGGAAGGAAGCGAAACCCCCTCACTCCTCGACCTTGAATATATCGTCTCTAATTGGACAGCGTGGAAGGGGGCGAAACCCCCTCACTCCTCGACTTTGAATACTAGTTTCTAATTGGACAGCGTCGAAGGAGGCGAACCCCCCTCACTCCTCGACCTTGAGTACTAGTCTCTTATTGGACAGCGCCAAATAACGACGCATGCGCAAGAATAACGTAAACTCATCCTCAGAAATGAGTATATGAATACTGAATAGTGATTGTTGGTTTTTTGCGTCATTCCTGTTATCTGTTACGAGTAATTAAATTTGCTACTGTTTTTTTATTGTCAGA
This sequence comes from Macrostomum lignano, assembly GCA_002269645.1. NCBI lineage: Eukaryota > Metazoa > Platyhelminthes > Macrostomidae > Macrostomum > Macrostomum lignano. The sequence goes on along the minus strand of NIVC01003432.1, from coordinate 23,772 downwards.
AACTTGTTAACACGTGAATACGTTTGTTTTACTGAGTCTTTGGAGTGTGCAAAATATACAGATATTTTTGTAAATAGAATTTAAAATAAAACAATTATCATTATAATTTTCCGCTTATATGCTTCAGAAACAGCAACATATCGGTGATTCTCATCCATCGAAAGTTTTTTCAAGATTGCTTGGAACTCAGCCAGTGTTGCTGAATTAAAATATACTTCATGTTCTTTGCTTACTACTTATAGTATTTAGTAGTGCTGAACTGATGTTTCATCACAATTAAATTTAAGGCCCATTTACACGAATCACATCTTGCATTAATCGACCTCTTAACTCTTTAATCATCGAATCTGCCTCAGTATCCTTGAATCTGCCTCAGTGTCCTTGAATCTGCTTCAGTATCCTTGAATCTGCTTCAGTGTCCTTGAATCTGCTTCAGTATCCTTGAATCTGCTTCAGTATCCTTGAATCTGCCTCAGTATCCTTGAATCTGCCTGAGTATCCTTGAATCTGCCTTCAGTATCCTTGAATCTGCCTTCAGTATCCTTGAATCTGCCTCAGTATCCTTGAATCTGCCTCAGTATCCTTGAACCTGCCTCAGTGTCCTTGAATCTGCCTCAGTGTCCTTGAATCTGCCTCAGTGTCCTTGAATCTGCCTCTCTGATCCTTGGATCTGCCTCAGTGTCCTTGAATCTGCCTCAGTGTCCTTGAATCTGCCACAGTATCCTTGAATCTGCCACAGTATCCTTGAATCTGCCTCTCTGATCAATGGTGATTTAGCCGCTGAATTTCTGCAATCCAACAATAACTGCAACATTTGTTTTATTTATATCTGCTAACAAAAGCCATCTAAGCTGCTTATTGTTGCTCCAGTTTTAGACTCCGAGATTGATATTGAATAGCAGAAATTCAACGCACTGAAACAAAAACAGCATTAACTGCCTAAAACTGCCTTTGACTCTGCACAAGACTATAGCTAGATAGCTCTGTCAGTTTTATTTTATAGTCAACCTCTTGTTTTGCAACAATAGAAAATTTGCTCAATCAAAGAAAGAATTTTGCATTGCATTTTATCCCATTGCAGGAAATTCAATCTTCATTTCAGATGGATTAAAATTGAATCGGGTGGGGATTAATGATGAATGAGAGAGAGACACTGCCTTGACACTACGACTACAGTAATGGATTGGTAATATTAGACTCAACAGGCCACACCCTTGCTATCCGAATTCTGAATGTATGAGCAATTGTGCAGTTGATTGGATGCAGGCAAGAACCAGATGCAATATTGCCAACAAGCAATAATGCTTTTTACGAGCTACAATGCTTTTTCAGCTGTCTTTTATAGAATCTGCTTTTCTGATCTTTGAATCTGCCTCTCTGATCTCTGAATCTGCCTCTCTGATCCTTGAATCTGCCTCTCTGATCCTTGAATCTGCCTCTCTGATCCTTGAATCTGCCTCTCTGATCCTTGAATCTGCCTCTCTGATCCTTGAATCTGCCTGTTTGATCCTTGAATCCGCTCCGCCACTTTGATCACTGAATCTGCCTCTCTGATCCTTGAATCTGCCTGTTTGATCCTTGAATCCGCTCCGCCACTTTGATCACTGAATCTGCCTCTCTGATCATGAATCTGCATCTCTGATCCTTGAATCTGCCATTCTGATCCTTGAATCTGCCTCTCTGATCCTTGAATCTGCCTCTCTGATCTCTGAATCTGCCTCTCTGATCCTGGAATCTGCCTCTCTGATCTCTGAATCTGCCTCTCTGATCCTTGAATCTGCCTCTCTGATCCTTGAATCTGCCTCTCTGATCTCTGAATCTGCCTCTCTGATCTCTGAATCTGCCTCTCTGATCCTGGAATCTGCCTCTCTGATCTCTGAATCTGCCTCTCTGATCCTTGAATCTGCCTCTCTGATCCTTGAATCTGCCTCTCTGATCCTTGAATCTGCCTCTCTGATCCTTGAATCTGCCTCTCTGATCCTTGAATCTACCTCAGTATCCTTGAATCTGCCTCAGTATCCTTGAATCTGCCTGTTTGATCCTTGAATCCGCTCCGCCACTTTGATCACTGAATCTGCCTCTCTGATCCTTGAATCTGCCTCTCTGATCCTGGAATCTGCCTCTCTGATCTCTGAATCTGCCTCTCTGATCCTTGAATCTGCCTCTCTGATCATGAATCTGCCTCTCTGATCCTTGAATCTGCATCTCTGATCCTTGAATCTACCTCAGTATCCTTGAATCTACCTCAGTATCCTTGAATCTGCCTCTCTGATCCTTGAATCTGCATCTCTGATCCTTGAATCTACCTCAGTATCCTTGAATTTGCCTCTCTGATCCTTGAATCTGCCTCTCTGATCCTTGAATCTGCCTCAGTATCCTTGAATCTGCCTCTCTGATCCTTGAATCTGCCTCTCTGATCCTGGAATCTGCCTCTCTGATCCTTGAATCTGCCTCTCTGATCATTGAATCTGCCTCTCTGATCCTTGAATCTGCCTCTCTGATCCTTGAATCTGCCTCTCTGATCCTTGAATCTGCCTCTCTGATCTCTGAATCTGCCTCTCTGATCCTTGAATCTGCCTCTCTGATCCTTGAATCTGCCTCTCTGATCCTTGAATCTGCCTCTCTGATCCTTGAATCTACCTCAGTATCCTTGAATCTGCCTGTTTGATCCTTGAATCCGCTCCGCCACTTTGATCACTGAATCTGCCTCTCTGATCCTTGAATCTGCCTCTCTGATCCTTGAATCTACCTCAGTATCCTTGAATCTGCCTGTTTGATCCTTGAATCCGCTCCGCCACTTTGATCACTGAATCTGCCTCTCTGATCCTTGAATCTGCCTCTCTGATCCTTGAATCTACCTCAGTATCCTTGAATCTGCCTGTTTGATCCTTGAATCCGCTCCGCCACTTTGATCACTGAATCTGCCTCTCTGATCCTTGAATCTGCCTCTCTGATCCTTGAATCTACCTCAGTATCCTTGAATCTGCCTGTTTGATCCTTGAATCCGCTCCGCCACTTTGATCACTGAATCTGCCTCTCTGATCCTTGAATCTGCCTCTCTGATCATTGAACGTGCCTTTCCTCTCATCAAGTATTTCATATGTTTCTATCCAAATTAAAAAGGCAAAGTCAGTACAAATCAAGAAAATTTTCTTCTAAGCGCCTTTTTAAAATTTATTTTTATACTTTATTGTCATCTCAAGCATGTCACCTGGCGCAACAAACTGCTCTGAAAAAGAATTATTTCGACTGAGTTGCCTCGGTGGTTCTCGATTACAAAATAACATTTCAATACTTTGAAACTTATACTGTTAAACAATGGGGATTGACTACAATGTACACTGCATTTAAAGTGCTTCATATTATTTAATTGTTGCTGGATAAATACATTGTTGAAAGCGAGACAAAATCGTAGAGCGGCTATGCTTAGAATACGGTTGTGTGTGATTTAAACAGATTTCGCAAAGATTTGCTGTGTTTAAGCATAGCGCTGAATGGGGTTTTACCATAGACAAATTGTTCCAGAAAAGTATTTTTGGTATGGAAAAAATACACTACGAAGTAAAGAGACAAAGAAAAAGCTGAACTTTCGCCAGGACTTTGCTTGCCAGTTTTGGCCAGCATTTCATGAAAATAATGGCTTGATAACTTAGTTTCTGTGAGTGCACCTTAGACAAAACAGGGAGGGAATTGAATAAAAAAAGGGATTTTTGGGTTAAAAAACTGAAAACTTAAAACATCTTGCCAATGCATTTTGCTGCGATAAACAGGTTTCTAACGGAATTCGCGGTTAATAATTTTCTTGTGAAAATTGACAAATTTTTGACTGAGTGAATATTATATTTATTTAAAATTCATGCCAACTTGGTTTTCGAGATATTTGTTCAATAAAAATCTTCAAATTAATTGAATGAAACAAAAACTTTGACACATTTTTTAACTGGTTTCTTAAATATTTTTACCGTCTTACGCACAATTAGTTGTTTAAATTGCTACCATTATTTTGTTTAATCATACTGAGCTCCACTGATCTTCTCTGAAGTAGCTTTTCGAACAAACACGTGCACTTTTTTAAATATAAGCAAGAAAACTACACTGACAAAATAAAAATAATTTTGCATCGACACGCATACTTTTCTCATACTTTGTTAATTAATTTATTAAAAATAATATTTTTAATTGTCGCCACTGTTTGTTAAACCAAATTAGGCCTTGAATTCTCTTACGTAGCATTTCGAGACGATAGCATGAACATTTTCTTTCTGCAGAAAATTACACTTTTTAGAATAATAGAGTTTTATTAAATTTCTTCGTCTTTCTAAATATTTTGTTATAAGATAATTCATGACAGTGACATACTCGTAGTAATTTAATTTGGTGTCATTTTAAGTTTTTTTCGGATTTGAAGTTGAAATGCGTATGTTTTAAAGTAAAACATACTTTAAATAATAGTAATTTAATAATTTAATTCATAGTAATTTAAATTGGTTGTCATTTTAAGATTTGAAGTTTATACGCTTATTTTTAAGTAAAAGTTCGTTGGACTTTTTCAACTCGGTAAAATTATTTCATAAATTTGTTATAAATAGTTTATTTATGACAGTGATTCATCGGATGTAGCTTGTGCCATCGAGCCGAGGCGCTCTTCGATTTCACCATGTTCCACCAGTGCTGATATTCGTCGCCTCCAGTGTCGGGGCCCAGATAGACTCGGCTGATCTCCGTGCTGCTCAGAACTCCATCGTGACAGACAATCAACTCCAAGGAGCCGCGTTTTAAATCCTCTTCGACAACGCCGTTGAAAACGAGAGCCTCCTCCCAGGTCGGATTCGACGGTGTCTTGCAACTCGATGTCTTTTTTCTCTTCTGCTTTTTACCGCTCTGCGTTGTCAGGATGGCCCTGACGGAGGAATCTGGGATGATGGGGTTGGGAAAAATGCGTAGGTTTTATTTTCTTGGAATTTTCCCAAATATCTAGCATCTCCCCAATATCTATAGAATCAATGGAACTTTCCAATAGTCCTCAAATTCCTGTTGCCACGGTAACCACGGGACGCTCACCTCCCAGCGGCCTGTCCTTGTGAGCCTCGCGCAAGTTTCTGGCCTTCATGATGGAGACGCTCAAACGCTTGGCAGACGGCAGATAGGACATCGAGAACTGCAGGTCACCGACGCTGTGCTCCTGGGTTGCGGTGGTGGGATATGGGAACATGCTTGAAATTCTTATTCAGCAGATTTTCCCAATATCTGGTGCAAGTTGACGTAAGAAGGAAAGGGGAAGAGACGGATAGAGGGAGAGAGAGAGAGGAAGGAAAAGAGAGAGGGACTGGGAGAGGGCCAAGGAGAGGACAAAAATTGAGGACAAGAAGATAACAAGGGGAGGGACAAGGAGTGGACAGCGAGAGGACAAGAAAAGGACAAGGAGTGGACAGCGAGAGGACAAGAAAAGGACAAGGAGTGGACAGCGAGAGGACAAGAAAAGGACAAGGAGTGGACAGCGAGAGGACAAGAAAAAGACAAGGAGTGGACAGCGAGAGGACAAGAAAAGGACAAGGAGTGGACAGCGAGAGGACAAGAAAAGGACAAGGAGTGGACAGCGAGAGGACAAGAAAAGGACAAGGAGTGGACAGCGAGAGGACAAGAAAAGGACAAGGAGTGGACAGCGAGAGGACAAGAAAAGGACAAGGAGTGGACAGCGAGAGGACAAGAAAAGGACAAGGAGTGGACAGCGAGAGGACAAGAAAAGGACAAGGAGTGGACAGCGAGAGGACAAGAAAAAGACAAGGAGTGGACAGCGAGAGGACAAGAAAAGGACAAGGAGTGGACAGCGAGAGGACGAGAAAAGGACAAGGAGTGGACAGCGAGAGGACAAGAAAAAGACAAGGAGTGGACAGCGAGAGGACAAGAAAAGGACAAGGAGTGGACAGCGAGAGGACAAGAAAAGGACAAGGAGTGGACAGCGAGAGGACAAGAAAAGGACAAGGAGTGGACAGCGAGAGGACAAGAAAAGGACAAGGAGTGGACAGCGAGAGGACAAGAAAAGGACAAGGAGTGGACAGCGAGAGGACGAGAAAAGGACAAGGAGTGGACAGCGAGAGGACGAGAAAAGGACAAGGAGTGGACAGCGAGAGGACAAGAAAAAGACAAGGAGTGGAGAGCGAGAGGACAAGAAAAGGACAAGGAGTGGACAGCGAGAGGACGAGAAAAGGACAAGGAGTGGACAGCGAGAGGACGAGAAAAGGACAAGGAGTGGACAGCGAGAGGACAAGAAAAGGACAAGGAGTGGACAGCGAGAGGACAAGAAAAAGACAAGGAGTGGACAGCGAGAGGACAAGAAAAGGACAAGGAGTGGACAGCGAGAGGACAAGAAAAGGACAAGGAGAGGAGACAACAAAAGGACAAAGAGAGGATAAGGAGAGGACAAGTAGAGGGACAAGAAGAGGACAAAAAAGGACAATACAAGGACAAGGAGAGGGCAAGTAGAATAGGTAAAATTGATTACAATGTTGCACAAAATGCTTCGTACTACAAGCCATGATTAAGCTGGTAGTGCATAATTACATAGTGAATTGGGATACAAGCACATTACTAGAGACAGAGCCATCGCTAAGAGTGCAAGCATGAAATATACGCAGCCAAAACCAGTTTGGAAAGTATATACAGTAGCTATATTGTCACAGTTAGCCCGATCGGGTTTCTAGAATTTCAAGAGAGCCGCTCCGTAGGAAGAGCAGACAAATAAGTTGTAGATCGCAAACTTAGATCAACAGCAAAGTAAAGCTTTTAGAAGATGCAGATTTTCTTAGCCCCGTGTGAAGTGCCTTGCGTCGATTGAATTGAGAGTTCGTTGCCATGACGACGATTGTGCCAGTTTTTTAGAAGCTAAGCGAAATGCAAGAGGCTTGCTTGAGATTGAGAGATGAAGGAGCAGGGAGGGAGATGGAGACGAGAGAGAGGGAGATGGAGAGAGGGAGGCAGAGAGGGAGATGGAGAGAGAGAGGAATGAAGAAAGGGAGGTGAAGAGGGAGATGGAGAGAGGGAGACGGATAGAAAGAAATGGAGAGAGGGAGATGGAGAGAGGGAGATGGAGAGAGGGAGGCGGATAGAGGGAGATGGTGAGATGGAGATGGAGAGAGGGAGATGGAGAGAGGAAGATGGAGAGAGGGAGATGGAGAGAGGGAGACGGATAGAGGAGGATGGAGAGAGAGGAATGAAGAAACGGAGATGAAGAGGGAGATGGAGAGAGGGAGATGGTGAGATGGAGATGGAGAGAGGGAGATGGTGAGATGGAGATGGAGAGAGGGAGATGGTGAGATGGAGATGGAGAGAGGGAGATGGTGAGATGGAGATGGAGAGAGGGAGATGGTGAGATGGAGATGGAGAGAGGGAGATGGTGAGATGGAGATGGAGAGAGGGAGATGGTGAGATGGAGATGGAGAGAGGGAGATGGTGAGATGGAGATGGAGAGAGGGAGATGGTGAGATGGAGATGGAGAGAGGGAGATGGTGAGATGGAGATGGAGAGAGGGAGATGGAGAGAGGAAGAGGGAGAGAGGGAGATGGAGAGAGGGAGATGGAGAGGGAGACGGAGAGGGAGATGGAGAGAGTCAGTCAGAGAGTGGATAAAGGAGAGGGAGGAGGAGAGAAGTATACAATGCGAGTTTTGTCTGACGTTAAAATTCAAAATATACATTTAATTTTCGCAGCTAAATTCTGTCAGAAGCTGAGCCCAGAAGCCACCTTCCCCCACGGGAGCAGCTGTCCCCACCCTCAGCCTGAACCTCGCCTCCCATTGTGTCGAATCTGGCGACCAATATTTTACACAAGCCAGCCAACTTTCCAATCTCCGTTTTTGACTCGGGCCCAAGCGTGGCGGCAATTTCCTGGAAAGATTGCATTGAAAACTGTTTGCCCCGTCTAAGGCGGCAAAGCTTCTGATTAATAGTTCAGGTGAGGCAGTAAAATCTGATTGATTTTGGCTGTGCAGTCGTTACTCAAGACTGAGATAGAGAGAGAGAGAGAGGGAGAGAGAAGGAGGCAGCGCAAACCTCAGATTGTAAATCCAAGCCGTCGTAAAAAACGACTGGCAAAATTTCGGCGGAAATTAATTGCCGGAACTTTCCGGCTTAATTAGACAAAATTCGCTGCTAGAGGGGAGTCGGTTCTGGGGGTCTTGAAAGGGAATTATTCGAAACAGTATAGGGACATTTTACAGTAAGATGAAGAAATACAACCTCAATTGCGGCTAATTCTACACCAGGGGCAGCCCGACTCTTGTGCCATGCAATCCCTGGTTCCAATCGACGATTTGACGATTAGAAAGTCAGGGCCGATGTGAATTCCTACAGCAAATATATGAATACGGAAAATAGGCAGGATCTTCTACAGTAATTGCTGGGGGGCATTCTACAGTAATAGGGGATATTCTACAGTAATAGGAGACATTCTACAGTAATAGGGGATATTCTACAGTAATAGGGGATATTCTACAGTAATATGGGACATTCTACAGTAATAGGGGATATTCTACAGTAATAGGGGATATTCTACAGTAATAGAGGGCATTCTACAGTAACAGGGGACATTCTACAGTAATAGGGGATATTCTACAGTAATAGGGGACATTCTACAGTAATATGGGACATTCTACAGTATTAGGGGATACTCTACAGTAATAGGGGACATTCTACAGTAATATGGGACATTCTACAGTATTAGGGGATACTCTACAGTAATAGGGGATATTCTACAGTAGGGAAAATTCTACAGTAATAGGGGATACTCTACAATATTAGGGGATATTCTACAGTAACAGGGGACATTCTACAGTAATAGGGGATATTCTACAGTAATTGGGGATATTCTACAGTAATAGGGGATTTTCTACAGTAATAGAGGGCATTCTACAGTAATAGGGGACATTCTAAAGTAATAGGGGATATTCTACAGTAATAGGGGATATTCTACAGTAATGTGGGACATTCTACAGTATTAGGGGATACTCTACAGTAATAGGGGACATTCTACAGTAATAGAGGGCATTCTACAGTAATAGGGGATATTCTACAGTAATAAAGGACATTCTACAGTAATATGGGACATTCTACAGTATTAGGGGATACTCTACAGTAATAGGGGACAGTCTACAGTAATAGGGGATATTCTACAGTAACTGGGGATATTCTACAGTAATAGGGGATTTTCTACAGTAATAGAGGGCATTCTACAGTAATAGGGGACATTCTACAGTAATAGGGGATATTCAACAGTAAATGCACAAATGCAAAATAGTTTATCAAAGTGGCCATGGGCCACTAGTCAATGGTCACTCGAACTGTGCAAACGTTGTACACAAAAGAGTCCCCTGCTAATGAGTTTATCGCGAGGCGTTCCCCCATTTCTAAGAATTAGCAACGCTAACTCTGCCTGAGGCGGGGCGGAGTTGATGTTTAGCTAAAGGGAGCGTTGACGCGGTATCGGAACTCAATAAAATATAGCCTGCATTATTTTTCATTCGTCTTTATGGCTGACTTGAGCTCTGTGTGTGTGTGTGTGTGTGTGTGCTCCGATAAAGCCACTAGAGATTAGAGTCTAAGGGCCTCATGAATCCGAGCTTTCGTTGTGTGTAATTAATGTAATTATTACTGGGTACGAAGCCTTATCCAGATGGGTTCATGGGTTGTGACAAAAATATGAGACATCAATTGGAAATTCTACTTTAGCAAGGGTTTCAAATTCAGGGGTGGCAGATCCCTGAGTTCGATTCCTTCGAGTTTATGCACGAGTTTATCTACGAGTTTATCTACGAGTTTAGATACGAGTTTATCTACGAGTTTATCTACGAGTTTATCTACGAGTTAATCTACGAGTTTATCTACGAGTTTATCTACGAGTTTAGATACGAGTTTATCTACGAGTTTAGATACGAGTTTATCTACGAGTTTATCTACGAGTTTATCTACGAGTTTATCTACGAGTTTATCTACGAGTTTATCTACGAGTTTATCTACGAGTTTAGATACGAGTTTATCTACGAGTTTATCTACGAGTTTATCTACGAGTTTATGCAAGAGTTTATCTACGAGTTTATCTACGAGTTTATGCAAGAGTTTATCTACGAGTTTATCTACGAGTTTATCTACGAGTTTATCTACGAGTTTATCTACGAGTTTATCTACGAGTTTATCTACGAGTTTATGCAAGAGTTTATCTACGAGTTTATCTACGAGTTTATCCACGAGTTTATGCAAGATGTTATCTACGAGTTTATCTAAGAGTTTATCTACGAGTTTATGCAAGAGTTAATCTACGAGTTTATCTACGAGTTTATCTACGAGTTTATCTACGAGTTTATCTACGAGTTTATCTACGAGTTTATCTACGAGTTTATCTACGAGTTTATGCAAGAGTTTATCTACGAGTTTATCCACAAGTTTATGCAAGAGTTTATTTACGAGTTTATCCACAAGTTTATGCAAGAGTTTATCTACGAGTTTATCTTCGAGTTTATGCAAGAGTTTATCTACGAGTTTATCTACGAGTTTATCTACGAGTTTATCTACGAGTTTATCTACGAGTTTATGCAAGAGTTTATCTACGAGTTTATGCAAGAGTTTATCTACGAGTTTATCTACGAGTTTATGCAAGAGTTTATCTACGAGTTTATCCACAAGTTTATGCAAGAGTTTATTTACGAGTTTATCCACAAGTTTATGCAAGAGTTTATCTACGAGTTTATCTACGAGTTTATGCAAGAGTTTATCTACGAGTTTATCTACGAGTTTATCTACGAGTTTATCTACGAGTTTATCTACGAGTTTATCTACGAGTTTATGCAAGAGTTTATCTACGAGTTTATGCAAGAGTTTATCTACGAGTTTATCTACGAGTTTATCTACGAGTTTATGCAAGAGTTTATCTACGAGTTTATGCAAGAGTTTATGCAAGAGTTTATCTACGAGTTTATGCAAGAGTTTATCTACGAGTTTATCCACAAGTTTATGCAAGAGTTTATCTACGAGTTTATCTACGAGTTTATGCAAGAGTTTATCTACGAGTTTATCTACGAGTTTATCTACGAGTTTATGCAAGAGTTTATCTACGAGTTTATCTACGAGTTTATCTACGAGTTTATGCACTCTCAGAAGTCAGCGGAAGTGCATAAAGCAAAGCAAGTTTCAAATTGGAGAAGACAGTACTCACCGGGTCGGTGATCTTCTCCATCGAGCAGATGGCCTTCCACAAGACTTGCTTCTCGCTGAAGTCCACCTCAACAAGTGGCAGCTTCACCTGACCCAGGCACTCGTCCATCGAGCAGGGATCATAGTCGAACACGGTAATCTCCAACACGCTCCAGTTTATATCCTGCGGCTTCAGCTCGAAGATAAATTCCTCTTCGAATTCTGGGCTCAGCGTTCGTTTATGAATTTTTGTGGTAGTTTGGGTCTTGCGGTTCGGCAGCACCGCCACGCGGCAGTAGGGGTTGGCCAGCCCTGTGCTGCTGTCCTTCGGCTGCAGGTCGATGGCTTGGATAATGCGAATGCTCAGGATTCCAGTCTCCTCCCGGAACTCCAGCGAGAAGTTCAGCTGACCGAAATTCTCCTCTTGAATGCTCTGGATTGTCGTGCTGGCCTGGTTATACTGCGGGATTGGCGTGGGTTGGGGATGCGGCACTGCAGTGTCTGCTGATCCCATTCCCCTCATCTCCCCTCATCTCCCCTCATCTCCCCTCATCTCCCCTCGTCTCCCCTCATCTCCCCTCATCTCCCCTCATCTCCCCTCATCTCCCCTCATCTCCCTTCATCTCCCCTCATCTCCCCTCTTTCCCCTCATCTCCCCTCATCTCCCCTCATCTCCCCTCATCTCCCCTCATCTCCCCTCATCTCCCCTCATCTCCCATCTTTCCCCTCATCTCTCCTCATCTCCCCTCATTCCCCTCATCTCCCCTCATCTCCCCTCATCTCCCCTCATCTCCCCTCATCTCCCATCATCTCCCCTCATCTCCCCTCATCTCCCCTCATCTCCCATCTTTCCCCTCATCTCTCCTCTCTCTCTCTCATCTCCCCTCATCTCCCCTCATCTCCCCTCATCTCCTCTCATCTCCCCTCATCTCCCCTCATCTCCCCTCGTCTCCCCTCGTCTCCCCTCATCTCCCCTCCTCTCCCCTCATCTCCCCTCATCTCCCCTCATCTCCCTTCATCTCCCCTCATCTCCCATCTTTCCCCTCATCTCTCCTCTCTCTCTCTCATCTCCCCTCATCTCCCCTCATCTCCCATCTTTCCCCTCATCTCTCTCTCTCTCTCTCATCTCCCCTCATCTCCCCTCATCTCCCCTCATCTCCTCTCATCTCCCCTCATCTCCCCTCATCTCCCCTCGTCTCCCCTCGTCTCCCCTCATCTCCCCTCATCTCCCCTCATCTCCCCTCATCTCCCCTCATCTCCCTTCATCTCCCCTCATCTCCCATCTTTCCCCTCATCTCTCCTCTCTCTCTCTCATCTCCCCTCATCTCCCCTCATCTCCCCTCATCTCCCCTCATCTCCCCTCATCTCCCCTCATCTCCCTTCATCTCCCCTCATCTCCCATCTTTCCCTCATCTCTCCTCTCTCTCTCTCATCTCCCCTCATCTCCCCTCATCTCCCATCTTTCCCCTCATCTCTCCTCTCTCTCTCTCATCTCCCCTCATCTCCCCTCATCTCCCCTCATCTCCTCTCATCTCCCCTCATCTCCCCTCATCTCCCCTCGTCTCCCCTCGTCTCCCCTCATCTCCCCTCATCTCCCCTCATCTCCCCTCATCTCCCCTCATCTCCCTTCATCTCCCCTCATCTCCCCTCATCTCCCCTCATCTCCCCCCATCTCCCCTCATCTCCCCTCTTTCCCCTCATCTCCCCTCATCTCCCCTCATCTCCCCTCATCTCCCCTCTTTCCCCTCATCTCCCTTCATCTCCCCTCATCTCCCCTCATCTCCCCTCATCTCCCCTCTCTCCCTCATCTCCCCTCATCTCCCCTCATCTCCCCTCTCTCCCTCATCTCCCCTCATCTCCCCTCATCTCCCATCATCTCCCCTCTCTCCCTCATCTCCCCTCATCTCCCCTCATCTCCCATCATCTCCCATCTTTCCCCTCATCTCTCCTCATCTCCCCTCATTCCCCTCATCTCCCCTCATCTCCCCTCATCTCCCCTCATCTCCCCTCATCTCCCATCATCTCCCCTCATCTCCCCTCATCTCCCCTCATCTCCCATCTTTCCCCTCATCTCTCCTCTCTCTCTCTCATCTCCCTCATCTCCCCTCATCTCCCCTCATCTCCTCTCATCTCCCCTCATCTCCCCTCATCTCCCCTCGTCTCCCCTCGTCTCCCCTCATCTCCCCTCCTCTCCCCTCATCTCCCCTCATCTCCCCTCATCTCCCTTCATCTCCCCTCATCTCCCATCTTTCCCCTCATCTCTCCTCTCTCTCTCTCATCTCCCCTCATCTCCCCTCATCTCCCATCTTTCCCCTCATCTCTCCTCTCTCTCTCTCATCTCCCCTCATCTCCCCTCATCTCCCCTCATCTCCTCTCATCTCCCCTCATCTCCCCTCATCTCCCCTCGTCTCCCCTCGTCTCCCCTCATCTCCCCTCATCTCCCCTCATCTCCCCTCATCTCCCCTCATCTCCCTTCATCTCCCCTCATCTCCCATCTTTCCCCTCATCTCTCCTCTCTCTCTCTCATCTCCCCTCATCTCCCCTCATCTCCCCTCATCTCCCCTCATCTCCCCTCATCTCCCCTCATCTCCCTTCATCTCCCCTCATCTCCCATCTTTCCCCTCATCTCTCCTCTCTCTCTCTCATCTCCCCTCATCTCCCCTCATCTCCCATCTTTCCCCTCATCTCTCCTCTCTCTCTCTCATCTCCCCTCATCTCCCCTCATCTCCCCTCATCTCCTCTCATCTCCCCTCATCTCCCCTCATCTCCCCTCGTCTCCCCTCGTCTCCCCTCATCTCCCCTCATCTCCCCTCATCTCCCCTCATCTCCCTTCATCTCCCCTCATCTCCCCTCATCTCCCCTCATCTCCCCTCGTCTCCCCTCGTCTCCCCTCATCCCCCCTCATCTCCCCTCATCTCCCCTCATCTCCCCTCATCTCCCTTCATCTCCCTTCATCTCCCCTCATCTCCCCTCATCTCCTCTCATCTCCCCTCATCTCCCCTCATCTCCCCTCGTCTCCCCTCATCTCCCCTCATCTCCCCTCATCTCCCCTCATCTCCCCTCATCTCCCCTCATCTCCCCTCATCTCCCCTCTTTCCCCTCATCTCCCCTCATCTCCCCTCATCTCCCCTCATCTCCCCTCTTTCCCCTCATCTCCCTTCATCTCCCCTCATCTCCCCTCATCTCCCCTCATCTCCCCTCTCTCCCTCATCTCCCCTCATCTCCCCTCATCTCCCCTCTCTCCCTCATCTCCCCTCATCTCCCCTCATCTCCCATCATCTCCCCTCTCTCCCTCATCTCCCCTCATCTCCCCTCATCTCCCATCATCTCCCATCTTTCCCCTCATCTCTCCTCATCTCCCATCATCTCCCCTCATCTCCCCTCATCTCCCCTCACCCCCCTCATCTCCCCTCATCTCCCCTCATCTCCCATCATCTCCCCTCATCTCCCCTCATCTCCCCTCATCTCCCATCTTTCCCCTCATCTCTCCTCATCTCCCATCATCTCCCCTCATCTCCCCTCATCTCCCCTCATCTCCCCTCATCTCCCCTCACCCCCCTCATCTCCCCTCATCTCCCCTCATCTCCCCTCATCTCCCCTCATCTCCCCTCTTCTCCCCTCATCTCATAAATAACATAAGTACTGCGGGTCGCTCCGTCACGCCCCAAGACAGTCAACAAAAAATCAACTGCATTCACAAACTCGCAAACAAAAAAATTAATTAAAATATTGCTTGATGAGTGAAAATTTAATTGAAAAGTGAGTTTCGCTTGCACTGAAGTCAACTTTGAACAGTGCTTTAAAATCCTAATTATTTTCTAAGTCTGGCGAAAGCAGGCAAATAAGAACGCAGTTGTTTTATAGCTTTTTCCACTAGACAGTGCCTGGGAAGGAAACAGACAAATCCTGAAGAATGAACATCAGGTACTTAAAATACGATCTTAAAATATATCTGCATACATGCACTTAGTAACTTGTGTGTTCCTTAGTGTTAGTAACTTGTTGGACAGACAGACAAACAGACAGACAGACAGACAGACAGACAGACAGACAGACAGACAGACAGACAGACAGACAGGTAGACAGACAGGTAGACAGGGAGACAAGACAGGGAGACATTGAGACAAGGAGACAGGTAGACAGGGAGACAAGACAGGGAGACATTGAGACAAGGAGACAGGTAGACAGGGAGACAAGACAGGGAGACATTGAGACAATGAGACAGGTAGACAAGCAGACAGGGAGACAGGGAGACAGGGAGACAGGGAGATAGGGAGACAGGCAGACAGGAAGACAGGGAGACAGGGAGACAGGCAGACAGGGAGACAGGGAGATAGGGAGGCAGGCAGACATTGAGACAAGGAGACAGGTAGACAGGGAGACAAGACAGGGAGACATTGAGACAATGAGACAGGTAGACAAGCAGACAGGGAGACAGGGAGACAGGGAGACAGGGAGATAGGGAGACAGGCAGACAGGGAGACAGGGAGACAGGGAGACAGGTAGACAGGGAGACAGGGAGATAGGGAGACAGGCAGACATTGAGGCAAGGAGACAGGTAGACAGGGAGACAAGACAGGGAGACATTGAGACAATGAGACAGGTAGACAAGCAGACAGGGAGACAGGCAGACAGGGAGACAGGGAGACAGGCAGACAGGGAGATAGGGAGACAGGGAGACAGGGAGATAGGGAGATAGGGAGACAGGCAGACAATGAGACAGGTAGACAAGCAGACAGGCAGACAGGGAGACAGGGAGACAGGGAGATAGGGAGACAGGCAGACAGGCAGACAGGGAGACAGGCAGACAGGGAGACAGGGAGACAGGGAGACAGGCAGACAGGGAGACAGGGAGATAGGGAGACAGGCAGACATTGAGACAAGGAGACAGGTAGACAGGGAGACAAGACAGGGAGACATTGAGACAATGAGACAGGTAGACAAGCAGACAGGGAGACAGGGAGACAGGCAGACAGGGAGACAGGGAGACAGACAGACAGGCAGACAGGGAGACAGACAGACAGGGAGACAGGGAGACAGGGAGACAGGGAGACAGGCAGACAGGGAGACAGGCTCTGCTAAGATTACATGTGAGATCAAGCAGGAGATTAACAAGCTCCATTATCTATACTGCAATGTCTGCCTACCTGTATCTATTAATTTTTCGCAAAGATGATGACAGAGTGAGGAGAAAAGGAACAGAGAGGCTACCAGGGAAGGAATGGGGGTCAGAGCCCCCCCCCCAGACCGAGTCAATATCGGGCAAGATTGATTTCCAATATGAGCGGAAAGAATCTGCCAGCTTGGCTAGCAGAAATGGAGACTGAGCCCAGAGTGAGTTAAGGAGAAGCTGAGATGCTCTGCTTTTTCTACCCCCCCCCCTGTGTTTCCGGGGTAGGCGAATTAGTGCTGAGTTGGATACAGACAGTCGGATGGATGGACAGAGTTCTGGGGCGTGAAGGTGATCGGAGGAGTGAGAGAGGGCGAGGGTAAATGAAACAGTGTAAGAGTAAATGAGTGTGCGAATGTGTGAATGAGACTGTGTGAATGAGAGTGTGTGAATGAGACTGTGTGAATGAGAGTGGGTGAATGAGAGTGTGTGGATGAGAGTGTGTGAATCAGAGTGTGTGAATGAGAGTGTGTGAATGAGAGTGTGAATGAGAGTGTGAATAAGGAAATGTCAATGAGTGTGTGAATGAGGGTGTGAATGAGGAAGAGAGAAAGGGAATGAGAGTGCGTGAATGAGAGTGCGTGAATGAGGGTGTCTGAATGAGAGAGGGAGAGTGAATAAGAGTGTGAATGAGAGTGTGAATGAGAGTGTGAATAAGGAAATGTCAATGAGTGTGTGAATGAGGGTGTGAATGAGGAAGAGAGAAAGGGAATGAGAGTGCGTGAATGAGAGTGCGTGAATGAGGGTGTCTGAATGAGAGAGGGAGAGTGAATAAGAGTGTGAATGAGAGTGTGAATGAAGAATAAAGAGAGTGGCAGACTGTGAATAGGAAAATGTGAAAGATAGTGTGAATGAAAAATAGACTGTGAATGAGGAATAAACAGTGTGAATGAGGAATAGACAGTGTGAATGAGGAATAGACAGTGTGAATGAGGAATAAACAGTGTGAATGAGGAATAAACAGTGTGAATGAGGAATAGATAGTGTGAATGAGAAAAAGTGTGAATGAGGGATGAAAAGTGTGAATGAGAAATAGTGTGAATGAGGAATAGACAGTGTGAATGAGGAATAGACAGTGTGAATGAGGAATAGACAGTGTGAAAAAAGAATGTGAATGAGGATAGGAGTTGACTTAATGAGAAGAAGATTCACAGGGGAAAATGAGAAAGAGAGAGGGGGTCGAACCCAGTGCAAACAGCCCCCTCAACGCGGCGGCCAGCCTCACCAGCTTAGAGTACAGATCCGCATTGATCTTCGAGGCGTCAATGGCGTCCTGCATGCTGGCTCGTCTTCTTTCGCGCTGCTTGAAATCGCTGGGGAAAGCTACGACGCCCCGACTCGAACCCGGACCCCCAGCTGCAGCAACAGCAGTTCCAATCGGTGCATTGCAGTTTGGCGATTGAGACGCTGATGCCATTGTTTCCGTTGTTGTTGCGGCTGCCGCGGCTGCTAAGAAAGCGATGAATGAAATTCTGAGAAAAATAACAGCAAGGAGACTGGGGGATCCCTGCTTTTCATTTCAGGGTTTCTCATAATCGGGTGGGATTTTAGATAGTTGCTAGCCGACCAATGAAGAAGCTTGAAGGGAGATGAGGTGGAGAGATTTTCCCAATTCGGATTTGGGCATCCAAAGCAGTGACAGCCATTGAGTGGCTTATGAGTGAAAACGAAAGTACGCTGGGTATGAATTTGAGTAGTGCGAAAATTGCAGAGTGAAAATGTGAGTGCCTGTGCAGAGTGAAAATGTGAGCGCCTGTGCAGAGTGAAAATGTGAGTGCCTGTGCAGAGTGAAAATGTGAGTGCCTGTGCAGAGTGAAAATGTGAGTGTCTGTGCAGAGTGAAAATTTGAGAGCCTGTGCAGAGTGAAAATTTGAGAGCCTGTGCAGAGTGAAAATGTGAGTGTCTGTGCAGAGTGAAAATGTGAGTGTCTGTGCAGAGTGAAAATGTGAGTATCTGTGCAGAGTGAAAATTTGAGTGCCTGTGCAGAGTGAAAATTTGAGTGCCTGTGCAGAGTGAAAATTTGAGTGCCTGTGCAGAGTGAAAATGTGAGTGCCTGTGCAGAGTGAAAATGTGAGTGTCTGTGCAGAGTGAAAATTTGAGTGCCTGTGCAGAGTGAAAATGTGAGTGCCTGTGCAGAGTGAAAATGTGAGTGCCTGTGCAGAGTGAAAATGTGAGCGCCTGTGCAGAGTGAAAATGTGAGTGCCTGTGCAGAGTGAAAATGTGAGTGTCTGTGCAGAGTGAAAATGTGAGTGTCTGTGCAGAGTGAAAATTTGAGAGCCTGTGCAGAGTGAAAATTTGAGTGCCTGTGCAGAGTGAAAATGTGAGTGTCTGTGCAGAGTGAAAATGTGAGTGTCTGTGCAGAGTGAAAATGTGAGTATCTGTGCAGAGTGAAAATGTGAGTGCCTGTGCAGAGTGAAAATGTGAGTGTCTGTGCAGAGTGAAAATGTGAGCGCCTGTGCAGAGTGAAAATGTGAGTGCCTGTGCAGAGTGAAAATGTGAGTGTCTGTGCAGAGTGAAAATGTGAGTGTCTGTGCAGAGTGAAAATTTGAGAGCCTGTGCAGAGTGAAAATTTGAGTGCCTGTGCAGAGTGAAAATGTGAGTGTCTGTGCAGAGTGAAAATGTGAGTGTCTGTGCAGAGTGAAAATGTGAGTGTCTGTGCAGAGTGAAAATGTGAGTGTCTGTGCAGAGTGAAAATGTGAGCGCCTGTGCAGAGTGAAAATGTGAGTGCCTGTGCACAGAGCTTTCCGCACAACTTTCACAGGTGCATGCAAACTGACTGACACTGGTAGGCTCACAGCCTTATATTCTATTAAGGATATGGGGGTTGCCGTATTTGCATAGGCCCCATAAAAAAGCGGCTCTAAAAAAGCAAGCACAATCATTCCTAGGTGGGTGGGTTTCACAAGCAGCGTTAGAGCACCGTTTGGAAGGAGGGGAGTGAAGCTGATAGGAGGCTGTAGCTTTGCGGCACCCGCTTTTTGAGAACGAAAAGTGCAACCTGCGATGGAAGCGCCTGGCTGAACAATGACTTCTTTGAAAGGCTTGCAATTTCACAAAAAAATGTATTAGACTGTTGTTTGTGACTGCAAAACAAAAGAATAGAAGCCTCTATAGGGAGGTGAATGAGGAAGAGAGGTTGAATGAGGAAGAGAGTGTGAATGAGGGAGAGAGGGTGAATGAGTAAGAGAGGGTGAATGAGAAAGAGAGTGTGAATGAGGGAGAGAGGGTGAATGAGTAAGAGAGGGTGAATGAGAAAGAGAGTGTGAATGAGGGAGAGAGGGTGAATGAGTAAGAGAGGGTGAATGAGAAAGAGAGTGTGAATGAGGGAGAGAGGGTGAATGAGTAAGAGAGGGTGAATGAGAAAGAGAGTGTGAATGAGGAAGAGAGGGTGAATGAGAAAGAGAGGGTGAATGAGGAAGAGAGTGTGAATGAGGAAGAGAGAGTGAATGAGGAAGAGAGGGTGAATGAGAAAGAGAGAGTGAATGAGGAAGAGAGAGTGAATGAGGGAGAGAGAGTGAATGAGGAAGAGAGGGTGAATGAGTAAGAGAGGGTGAATGAGAAAGAGAGAGTGAATGAGGGAGAAAGGGTGAATGAGTAAGAGAGGGTGAATGAGAAAGAGAGGGTGAATGAGGAAGAGAGCTAGTGAATGAGGAAGAGAGAGTGAATGAGGGAGAGAGAGTGAATGAGGAAGAGAGGTGAATGAGGAAGAGAAGGTGAATGAGTAAGAGAGGGTGAATGAGAAAGAGAGGGTAAATGAGGAAGAGAGGGTAAATGAGAAAGAGAGGGTGAATGAGGAAGAGAGCTAGTGAATGAGGAAGAGAGAGTGAATGAGGGAGAGAGAGTGAATGAGGAAGAGAGGGTGAATGAGGAAGAGAGTGTGAATGAGGAAGAGAGAGTGAATGAGGAAGAGAGGGTGAATGAGGAAGAGAGTGTGAATGAGGAAGAGAGAGTGAATGAGGAAGAGAGGGTGAATGAGAAAGAGAGAGTGAATGAGGAAGAGAGAGTGAATGAGGAAAAGGAAGAGAGTGAATGGGTAAGAGAAACAGAGTGACTGAGGAAGACATTGTTAACTTTTTAGATAAAAATAGAGATTTGCAGAGCAGACTCACACTGCACACTGTGACCTGTTTTTCCAAGAAAGGTTGTTGGCGAGAGCGGAAACAAGGGAAGAGGGTAGGTGAGGAGAGGAAGCGAATGGAGAAGGTCATCAGGCTTATGCTGAGTTAATCTACTTGAATGGCTCTGCATTATGCACGCTCATATTTCAACAATATATTATTGCTGTGTAATATAATTGATGGATTGTTGCAGGAAGAAAGTAAAGAAGATTGACTTCAATGAAAAAATACATGATTTAAAGAGCTTAGACCCCATGATGAGGGGGGGGGCTGCTGTGTTAAAATCTATCACGTGGCTGTTAGGTCACAGGTGATTGCCTTTACTGCAGGACTGTGGGACTTTGATGTAAAAAGCATCGGTGAAAGCAAACAGCTAGGGGAAAGTATCGGGGCGGGGGTCAAGCAACAGGGGTCAAGTGTAGGGGGTCACACATTGAGGTTCATACACTGGGGTCAAACATCGGGGGTCAAGCATTTGGGTCAAGCATCGGGGGTCAAGCATCGGGGGTCAAGCATCGGGGGTCAAGCATCGGGGGTCAAGCATCGGGGGTCAAACATCAGGGTCAAGCATCGGGGGTCAAGCATCGGGGGTCAAGCATCGGGGGTCAAGCATCGGGGTCAAGCATCGGGGTCAAGCATTTGGGGTCAAGCATCGGGGGTCAAGCATCGGGGGTCAAGCATCGGGGGTCAAGCATCGGGGGTCAAGCATCGGGGGTCAAGCATCGGGGGTCAAGCATCGGGGGTCAAGCATCGGGGGTCAAGCATCGGGGGTCAAGCATCGGGGGTCAAGCATCGGGGTCAAGCATCGGGGGTCAAACATCGGGGGTTAAGCATCGGAGGTCGAGCATCGGGGGTCAAGCATCGGGGGTCAAGCATCGGGGGGGTCAAGCATCGGGGTCAAACATCAGGGGTCAAGCATCGGGGGTCAAGCATCGGGGGTCAAGCATCGGGGGTTAAGCATCGGGGGCGTCAAGCATCGGGAGTTAAGCATCGGAGGTCAAGCATCAGGGGTCAAGCATCGGAGGTCAAGCATCGGAGGGGGGTCAAGCATCGTTGGTCAAACATCAGGGTCAAGCATCGGGGGTCAAGAATCGGAGGTCAAGCATCGGGGTTAAGCATCGGAGGTCAAGCATCAGGAGTCAAGCATCGGGGGTCAAGCATCAGGGATCAAGCATCAGGGGTCAATCATCGGGGGTCAAGCATCGGGGGTCAAGCATCGGGGGTCAAGCATCGGGGGTCAAGCATCAGGGATCAAGCATCGGGGGTCAATCATCGGCGGTCAAGCATCGGGGGGGGTCAAGCATCGTGGGTCAAACATCAGGGGTCAAGCATCGGGGGTCAAGCATCGGGGGTCAAGCATCGGGGGTCAAGCATCAGGGATCAAGCATCGGGGTCAATCATCGGGGGTCAAGCATCGGGGGTCAAGCAACGGGGGTCAAGCATCAGGGGTCAAGCATCGGGGGTCAAGCATCGGAGGTCAAGCATCAGGGGGGGTCAAACATCAGGGGTCAAGCATCGGGGGTCAAGCATCGGAGGTCAAGCATCAGGGGGGGTCAAACATCAGGGGTCAAGCATCGGGGTCAAGCATCCTGCTCACCCAGCTGCAGGTCCTGCAAGTTGAACATTGTGGCAGCGAGGCTCTGGGCTCGCTTCCTCAATCCCATGCCGGCCGCGGCACCTCCAAGAAGCTCTCCAGCAGGCGCTGGATCGGCAGTCGCTGACTCCTCCGGGATGCTGAAAGTCGCGGCGGCTGATGCGGCTGTCGGAGCCACGCTGGAACTGCTGCTGCTGCTGGTCGCAGTAAGGCCTAAAATGAAAAATATGTATGAATCATACTACTTACTTAGTAGGAGTAGGAATATAAGGAAAATAATAGCGGAATTTGTAGAGAAATGTGAAACAACCGACAGATACATAGTGTGCTTCATTTGATCGAAAATGTCATCCCTAATTAGTCGGCCAGATTGGAAGCCGAAGTCTGTGTTTGTGGCTTAGCGTCTTAGTGGCTTAGTAGGAGCCCCTGTTTGCCCCAGTCACGCAATCACCTATTAAATAATTGACAGGTGACAGACTTATGCCTTCAAATTATCTTAGTACACACAATAAAGAGAGTCAACTTCTGCACTGGCTGAACACTTTCCTAGATAGAGTTAATTCCTTAGCACTTTTCCCTCTCAAATCCGGCTTATCAAACTTTTTCTTATTTCGTAGTTTGTTTTAGCAATGTGGAAAGTTATTTTTCGATACATATCGGCAGTCATATAGATATGGCTTATTTATTTGAGTTTTTACGCAGACACATGCTAAAAAACAAAGTGTATAAGGGGCCTGAGTCTCAAACAATTTCACACCTTGGAAGAGTTGGCCGTCATGGGTGTGAATGCGGTAGAGAGAGGCATTGAGTGAGAGTGAGGGAGATAGAAGTGAGTGAGGGAGATAAAAGTGAGTGAGGGAGATAGAAGTGAGTGAGGGAGATATAAGTGAGTGAGGGAGACAGAAGTGAGTGAGGGAGACGGAAGTGATTAAGGGAGAGAGTGAGGGAGACAGAAGGGAGTAACGGAGAGAGTGAGGGAGACAGAAGGGAGTAACGGAGAGAGTGAGGGAGACAGAAGGGAGTAACGGAGAGAGTGAGGGAGACAGAAGGGAGTAACGGAGAGAGTGACGGAGACAGTGAGGGAGAGAGTGAGGGAGACAGAAGGGAGTAACGGAGACAGTGAGGGAGAGAGTGAGGGAGAGAGTGAGGGAGACAGAAGGGAGTAACGGAGAGAGTGAGGGAGAGAGTGAGGGAGAGAGTGAGGGAGACAGAAGGGAGTAACGGAGAGAGTGAGGGAGAGAGTGAGGGAGAGAGTGAGGGAGAGAGTGAGGGAGAGAGTGAGGGAGAGTGAGGGAGACAGAAGGGAGTAACGGAGACAGTGAGGGAGAGAGTGAGGGAGACAGAAGGGAGTGACGGAGAGAGTGGGAGAGAGTGAGGGAGACAAAAGGGAGCATGTTGAATTATGATTTTGAAATACGTTAAAAACGTTGCGTGTCCTCTCCAAGCAGATTTTTGCAGACTGCATAGGTTTTAAAATTAGAATCCTTTGTGACGCGAAATATCAGACTAGAATTTTGGCTCCGCAACAGGCCTCGTTATTTATTCCTGCCAGCTGCAAAAAGTAATAGCATAAAACAGTGAGGCGCGTTCTCGAGGATCAGGCGCAACTGATTGACTGAGGGGATGAGGTATTGAGTGGCTTTTTCCTCAATACCTCATCCCCTATGAGATTTTCCTTCAATTATGGCATCATCCCCAATGACTTGTACTA
>NIVC01003431.1:92500-98011 GCA_002269645.1 Macrostomum lignano | reverse complement strand
AAACCTATCTAGGAGCCAGAGCAAAATGTTTCAATTGAACTCATTTTTTCTGCAACCAAAACTAAATTTACACAAATTCAATGACAGCTTGCCATCTTGAAATACATTGGCATATTCATCACATTGTGTGAGTCGATTGCACTCGAAAAATTGGTAGAAGACTAAAAAACTGTATTTCATTTATATCTACGGCTATAGGCAGGTTTATAAATTATTTTAAATAGTTTAAAATAGTTTAAAATAGTGATTAAAAAAAAGTACAAAAAAATCACTGCAGTCAAGCGTGTGGCATGCGGGTCTGTCGACTTAGTTTATGATGATTTTATGTGGCAGGGTGAAAATGATACATAGATTAATTTATAATATTTGCTTGCATGCTAAACTACAATAATTCGTCTGGACATTTCCTGGCGTAGGGAGACAGAGAAGGGCGATCGGAAAGAGGAAAGTAGAATGGCGAAGAGGGGGAGGGGAGAGCGGAGAGGAGAGAGAGAAGGGGCAGTTGAGAGAGGAGAGAGAGAGGAGAGAAGAGGCCTATGTGAAACTATATCATACTACAGAAAAGACATACTCAGTGTTAGTTCATCTCACACTCAACCCCAATTCTAACTGGAACAAAAACAGAGCCGAGTGATGTGCATCCCCTCAATCAGTTCATTTTAATACTGACTATAAAAATTCAGATTGCAATTTGTTAGCAAAATGGTTGTTCAGTTAAACAGCAAGTCACCATAGCAACTAAGCAGCTGCACAATGCTGGTTGCGTAGCGGTTAAAAGTGCGAACAACTCGACTGCGTTGGGCTCGCTCAAAATTCGAATTCGCCATTTCGTAGTAGCCACCGTCGGCCAGGGTCAACGATTGCAAGAACGGGCATCGGGTTCTGCGGGATCCGGAGTTCGAATCTGTATAGTACTATATATATAGGCCTTACTAACCAACCACAGGCCTTCATAGCCTTATAGTATTTCGCGACAAAGTTAAATTAATTTTCCCGCCAGATGGAATCGAACTCAGGACCTTCGGCGTGAGAGTCTGACGCGTTACCCCTCGGCCTCAGAACCCCTCAACAGAACAAAACCTAGCTTACCTAATATCGTCAATGAACTTGCCGCTCTTATGGCTGAACCTAATCGTGGCGACGTCCCACTGAATTTCTAGTCGTTCCATTTTCGGACAGTGGCTGGCAAAAGCGTTGATCACCTGATCGATGTGTACTTTTGTGTTTAATTCAAAGTACCAGCCGTCCCTTTGACCGAGGGTGCAGATTCTGTGGAGTGAAGTGGAGAGGACAGGGAGTGAGGTGGGGTTGGGGCAGAAGTTATAGCGGTGGAATCGGGGCTGGGAGTTAGGTGGGTGTTGGGGCAGAAGTTATAGCGGTGGAGTCGGGGCTGGGAGTGAGGTGGGTGTTGGGGCAAAAGTTATAGCGGTGGAATCGGGGCAGGGAGTGAGTTGGGGGTTGGGGCAGAAGTTTTAGCGGTGGAATCGGGGCAGGGAGTGAGGTGGGTGTTGGGGCAGAAGTTATAGCGGTGGAATCGGGGCTGGGAGTTAGGTGGGTGTTGGGGCAGAAGTTATAGCGGTGGAGTCGGGGCTGGGAGTGAGGTGGGTGTTGGGGCAGAAGTTATAGCGGTAGAATCGGGGCTGGGAGTGAGGTGGGTGTTGGGGCAGAAGTTATAGCGGTGGAATCGGGGCTGGGAGTGAGGTGGAAGTTGGGGCAGAAGTTATAGCGGTGGAATCGGGGCTGGGAGTGAGGTGGGGGGTTGAGGCTGAAGTTATAGGGTTTTTAAGTGTGAGAAAATTTTGCTGATCATACTTGATGTTCTTTAAGAGTGGTATGTTAGCGGTCCAAAAGAACTCATTCAGCAGAGGTTTGCCGTGCAGCATGAGCCCGAGCAGCTGTGGCCCGTAGCGCTTGATAAACTTTCCAATGACTGGCTCGGACAGGTTGCACGTGTAGCTGATGTCTATGGCCCGAAGTTCACGGAGGTTTCCAGTTTCCATCAGCTTTTCCATCACCTGTAAAAAGTATTGGGTAGTCTACGAAAAAATATTTTTTGCTACTTTAAGTAGCAATAATGTGATTTTTACTCACCGCATCGGTGAAGAAATCGCAATAGCCAACGGCTAAATATTCCAGCGATCGAATTCTAGTCAGCACATTCTCCAGGCAATTAGCGGACAGTTCAGTGGAGGTGATGTCCAGCTCTTTCACGTGACTGTGTTCCCAGTCCACCGCCATCATGTGGGCATCGACCAGCTCTTGAATATGAAGTTAAAGTTGAACGAATATAACATTGAATAAATCTAGCTTGAATGATGAAGATGCTGATGCTAATAAGAAGATGATGATGCTGACGATGATGATGATGATGGTGATGATGATGATGATTGTGGTGATGATGGTGGTGATGGGGACGGTGGTGATGACGATGATCAAACTCCTTCTTACCGCAGTGATGCAGCAGCAGCGTCTTGATCTTCTTGCACTTTTCTAGCAGGTTTTTCAACGACGAACCCGTGACCTTGATGCAGAAATTCAGCGCCACGCACTCCAGATGCACACAGTTGAAGGACAGCAGTTCCACGTGAGAGTCGTCAACGAACATCACTCCGTAGAGATTCACCACGCGCAGGTTCGGCGTGTGCGCTTTGATCTTGCTGATGTTGATCACCTCGTAGATCTCCTCCTCCTCTTCTGAGCTCTGCTCGAAAGTGCCTGAGCAGTGATGCAGTGCGGGAATTGATCTGTCCTGCTCATAAGGCAACAGCCGAGCCGCACTTCACTCAGGTATCTTCACTCAGGTATATCTTAACTCAGGTATCTTAAATTCAGGTATCTTCACTCAGGTATCTTAACTCAGGTATACTCACTCAGGTATATCTTAACTCAGGTATCTTAAATTCAGGTATCTTCACTCAGGTATCTTAACTCAGGTATACTCACTCAGGTATATCTTAACTCAGGTATCTTAAATTCAGGTATCTTCACTCAGGTATCTTAACTCAGGTATACTCACTCAGGTATATCTTAACTCAGGTATCTTAAATTCAGGTATCTTCACTCAGGTATATCTTAACTCAGGTATACTCACTCAGGTATATCTTCACTCAGGTAATCCTCACTCAGGTATCTTCACTCAGGTATCCTCACTCAGGTATCTTGACTCGGGTATCTTCACTCAGGTATCCTCACTCAGGTAATCCTCACTCAGGTATCTTCACTCGGGTATCTTCACTCAGGTATCCTCACTCAGGTAATCCTCACTCAGGTATCTTCACTCAGGTATCCTCACTCAGGTATCCTCACTCAGGTATCCTCACTCAGGTAATCCTCACTCAGGTATCTTCACTCGGGTATCTTCACTCAGGTATCCTCACTCAGGTAATCCTCACTCAGGTATCTTCACTCAGGTATCCTCACTCAGGTATCCTCACTCAGGCATCTTCACTCAGGTGAAACTCACCAATCAGGTGCAGCACCTGCACTGTAGACAGGCAGTGGTAAATCTTCCGCATGAGGCCCTCCATAAAGATAACGTCGCTCAGGCAGACGCACAGGTAATAAAGATTAGCTGGAAAATCTACCAAATCGTTATAGTCGTGCAGTTGCATCGCCTTGCTGAAGTCCAGCGTCATGTAGCGCAGGTTGACGCACTGCCTGGCGATCTCTTCCAGCACAGGCACCGTGATCAACTCGCATGGCAGGTCGATGCTACGCAACGCTGTGGAGAATCTCGACCCGATCAGATCGACAAACTGGCTGACATTCGACACGGAGAGGCCGCCAAACTCCGGCCTCAGTCGGAGATTCGTCCACAGTCGGCTGTCGTAGGCGAGTTCGCGCCAGCGCTTGCTGACCAGGCAGATCCGGCAGAGCTCGGAGTGGGACAGGTAGCTGAACACCTTGATCATGAGCTTGGCTGGCAGATCGGCGAATGTCAGCGAGCTCTGGTGTGGAGGACAATTAAGGTTGCGCTTGTTATAATGCCTGCTTGTTAGCTGTCAGCGGTGTCGCGTTTGTTGTCAGAGGTAATTTCTGTTGTCAGGCGTGTCAATTTGGTGTCAAAGGTGCCATTTCTAGTGTCAGGAGTGCCACTTTAGCGCCAGGAGTGCCACTTTTAGTGTCAGGAGTGCCATTTTAGCGTCAGGAGTGCCATTTTAGCGTCAGGAGTGCCATTTTAGCGTCAGGAGTGCCATTTAAGCGTCAGGAGTGCCATTTTTATTTCTGTGTAAGGAGTGCCATACTTGTGTCAGGAATGCCATTTTAGTGTCAATAGGGCCACTTTTAGTGTCTTTAGTGCCATTTTAGCATCAGGGAGTGCCATTATAGCGTCAGCAGTGCCACTTTCAGGACGTCAGTATTAGGAGTGCAACTATCTGTGTCACATCTGTCAAGGACTAATCAAACAATTAAAAAGGCACAAGTGCAGCACAAGCGCTACCCAAGTTCCTATGCAGCGCACAGCAGGCACTTACCTCGTACCGCTCATCCGACAGTCCATGCCTGTACTCATCTATGCCCCTAGTGATGTCGTACACAGTCATGCGTCGCGACATTATTAGAAATCTCCTTTTTAAATCTCTGAACAGCTTATAATCGATATCGGATATTGGGTCGTTGGAACTCCTGAAAAATACCTATAAGAATCTCAGCCGACCATTGCGGGCATTTTTACCAAACTTTTCGTTCGCAGCAAAGCCGGGAAATCCTTTAGCCTCCTAAATCCCCTTTTTGCTTCGCTGCTCCCTTGGATGGCGAGAAAACTTCGGGTGTTGGTTAGGAAAGGGGAAGAAGATTGGGGATTACAGCTGAAGGGAAGAGAGATGCCGCCGTTATCCCACTTTCAGGAGTTGCCGCGTCTGGGCAGTCAAGACTGATAACCCAAGGCTGCATGGTTGGATCCAACAAGGATGATGGGTTCGCAGGCTTGAAACTGAAAGACAAACAGCAGTCTACAGGGACCTCTAAATACAGAACAGCCTTGGACTGGAAACCCAGGCCAAAGACAGTCCCACAAAATTTTACCCAGACATCCTCACTCAGGTATCCTCACTCAGGTATCCTCAATCAGGTATCCTCACTCAGGTATCTTCACTCAGGTATCTTCACTCAGGTATCTTCACTCAGGTATCTTCACTCAGGTATCTTCACTCAGGTATCTTCATTCAGGTATCTTCACTCAGGTATCTTCACTTCAGGTGTCTTCAGCCATGGACTTCCAGTCAGGAATATTTACAGTTTCCAATCCAAGTGTCTATAAGCGTCAAGAGTCTCTGCATGTTCTGCATTTGTAGTCCATTGCAGATTATCACGTGACTTTACCCGTCTTTCCCCGCGGTGCCAGCTGCTGCAGCTGATTCAGTAAAAGCAGCAGGGCTGATGCAGGCACCAAAGGACCCAACCATTTGCCCCTGCCAGAACCCATGGCAGCGCATTTTTTCAGATCCCCAGCACCTTCCCTCGTAGATTTTCTCTCTTCCAATAGTATACTGTATATATGGAAGGCTGGAC
>NIVC01003431.1:37500-87500 GCA_002269645.1 Macrostomum lignano | reverse complement strand
TCTATCTACACAGCTACCATAGAGGTATGAGAATCCGGTGACGCACACAGCAACTGCAGACAGGCAGTCACCATGCAGATCAGAGGGGACACAGGGAGCAGAAAACACGACACACACAAATCCACTTGGTTTCATCGGTAGGGAAGTTTCGAGCCAAAAAAAGATGGCAAGCACTTGCATTGGAGATTCGATCAGTGCTGACCGTCCGTGGCTCCCCAGCCCCATACTGCGTGCAGAGATGTACAGGCTAGAGGCAGGCGCGATACTAGCTGCTGTCTTACATTTCAGCGCTGGCCCAAGTCTCTCCGAACAGCCATTACAAATACGAAGTGTTCTGACATTTTTAACTCCTGACGTGTTGCTACAGATGGAGACTGTATCTTGCAAGGCATATCTTGTTGAATACGTGTAAAGTTATAGAAGCTTCCAACTGATTTCAGAAAAGGTGTTATAAAATTTTGCTTTATTTATGTAATATGGTAGTTTAAAAACAATCATCACTTCATTCATTCGCTCAAGAACAAAGGGTACTCAGTACTCACAGCACAGCATTTCGTTGTTACTTTGGCTGATAAAGATACGATTATGCATAGTAAAATTATTTTGAAAATTCTATTAAAGTTTTCTGTGATTTTAGGACAAAAAATGGACAGTTTTAACAATTTGTTATTCTGTTTTAATCACATTTTGATAATGATAATAACGTATTGCACCTGTTATAATGGGCGGATGTGCAACCAACAGCTCAGCCGCAGCTATTGCGCGGCGCATCTGAAGGCTGCGTACGGCTGTTCAGTCCAAGGACTGGGGGGTCGCCACACACACCCAGCAATGCAGAGTTAAGTGCCTTGCTCAAGGACACAAATTTTTCCGGTGAGATCGGGAATCGAACCCCCGACCTTCAAGTCGTAAGTCAGACGCTCTAGCCACTAGGCTGCAGCTCTTCTCATTTAAAAAAGGCAAAAAACGATAATTATGCTACTGAAATGTGAGTAGATGAACGCACTGACGCAGTGAGTCATAGCAACGATTAGTGAGTTGCACTGTTTCACTGGAACCAGCCCCGACGAGTCTGGCGAAGTCGTTCAGCAGCCGATGCTGGCAGAGGGAGGCCACTCAACGAGAACCAAGAGTTAAAGGCATCGTGCAGAGTGGCCGGGGCCCAGTCCCTGGCGAAGGCCTGCCATTTGTAGGCGTCCAGCCATGGACTATTGGTGCCAGCAGTCAAATAGCGGTCCTTGGGCGCGTCGCTGGCCAAAGCGTCTAGCAGGTCGTCAAGCACCGGGTCCAAGTTCGGATGCGAGGTGGCTGCGCCAGACAGCACGGTGGCGCACACGGCGTCAAGATATTCGCGACCGTACGCTTCTTGAACGTGCGGCTCAGCGTTGGTCCATTGCTGCTCAAACTCGGCTCGAATTCGAGCCTCATCGCTCAGCATCCCGGTGGCGCCGCCGTAGTGGCTGGGCTCGCTCAGCACTACGGGAATGCCGAACCTGGCCAGCTCGAGGCGAAGCGTATCGCTGAGACCTTCGACCGCGAATTTGCTGGCCGTGTACGGCCCGGCCAGAGGCCAGGCGCACCGGCCGCGGATGCTGGACACATTGATGAGGCGGCCGGGTCGTTCGCGTAGCAACGGTAGGAAAGCTTTGGTGACGCGTAACAGGCCGAAATAGTTGACGTCCATGATCTTCTGCGCCTGCGTTGGTTTGGGTTGCGGTGGGATACTGTCACCTGTTCAATTAGGTAGATTAGCTACTCAATTAGGTAGATTAGATGCTCAATTAGGTAGATTAGCTACTCAATTAGGTAGATTAGCTACTCAATTAGGTAGATTAGCTACTCAATTAGTTAGATTAGATGCTCAATTAGGTAGATTAGAAGCTCAATTAGGTAGATTAGCTACTCAATTAGGTAGATTAGATGCTCAATTCAGGTAGATCAACTGCTCAATTAGGTAGATTAATTGCTTAATTAGACAAATTAGATGCTCAATTAGGTAAATTAGATGCTCAATTAGGTAGATTAGTTGCTTAATTAGGTAGATTAGATGCTCAATTCAGGTAGATCAACTGCTCAATTAGGTAGATTAATTGCTTAATTAGACAAATTAGATGCTCAATTAGGTAGATTAGATGCTCAATTAGGTAGATTAGTTGCTTAATTAGGTAGATTAGATGCTCAATTCAGGTAGATTAGTTGCTTAATTAGGTAGATTAGATGCTCAATTAGGCAGATTAGCTGCTGAATTCAGGTAGATTAATTGCTTAATTAGACAATTAGATACTCAATTAGGTAGATTAGATGCTTAATTAGGTAGATTATAGATGCTCACTTAGATTATGTATTAGTTACCCAATTAAGTAAACCCATTGGTTAATCAATGAAGATAGATCCATTAGCTAATTTTGATTAGGTTAGGCAGACCTCCTAGCTTACAATTAAGAGATGCCATTGATTTAACTACAAAATTACGCGAGTTCTAGCTAATTAATTATACTAATTAGCTAATTAATTAGGTAAACTTTAGCGCAGACAAGCACACACGGTCCAACCTGGCCCAGCGTCGTCAGCTCCACATCGCCGGAGAACTGCAGTCCGGCATTGTTCACCAGGGCCCACAGGAAGTGACCGCCGTCGGCGCCCTCGCAAAGGCGATCGTCCACCTGGCGAAATGCTTCGGCCACCTGTGCGTCGCTTGTGACGTCCATCTGGATTGGAAACACTTTGTCAGGATACTCCCTGGCAGAGAATTCCAGGGAAGGGGAGAAATGCGCTTTTGTAGTTCTTAATCTTTATGTAACATGGCATTCAAAAACCCAGTCGAAACAATGTACATTCTCTCCGCAAGCACACCCACCTCACTCCCCTCTCTACCCCAATGTACATTCTCTCAGCAAGCACACCCATCTCACTTCCCTCTCTACCCCAATGTACATTCTCTCCGCAAGCACAACCATCTCACTCCCCTCTCTGCCCCAATGTACATTCTCCCCGCAAGCACGCAGAATTTTCAAAGTTATTAACAGACAGCCAATTAGAAGCTCGCACTTAGTCAACGCAGCGATGCCGTCGGAGTTAACCCGCAGACAGCCGGCGTACACCACAGCCCCATGTCGGGCCAGCCGCTGGCACAGAGCCAACCCGATACCGGTGTCGCAGCCAGTCACCACGATGTGCTTGCCGTTCAACGTGTCCGGATTGGCGCGAATCCGGACACATGCGGCCAAGCCAAACAGGCCGAGCATGCAGGCTGAGAACAGGGCCATCTTGCTGCCCAGCAGCAGCCAATAGGAATAGGGCAGGCCGGCCAATGCGATCAAAGCCACGCCTAGGATTCTAGCGCTGATCAGAATTGAAGTGGCCATTGGGGCTCCGCTGCACTGCGCACAGGAACCGGCGAGGGTTGGCGGGTATTGAATCTGCCTCTCCGCTGTCCCCTCAGGACCCTTGAATCTGCCTCTCCGCTGTCCCCTCAGGACCCTTGAATCTGCCTCTCCGCTGTCCCCTCAGGGTCCTTGAATCTGCCTTTCCGCTGTCCCCTCAGGGTCCTTGAATCTGCCTCTCCGCTGTCCCCTCAGGGTCCTTGAATCTGCCTCTCCGCTGTCCCCTCAGGGTCCTTGAATCTGCCTTTCCGCTGTCCCCTCAGGGTCCTTGAATCTGCCTCTCCGCTGTCCCCTCAGAGTCCTTGAATCTGCCTTTCCGCTGTCCCCTCAGGGTCCTTGAATCTGCCTTTCCGCTGTCCCCTCAGAATCCTTGAATCTGCCTCTCTGCTGTCCCCTCAGGATCCTTGAATCTGCCTCTCCGCTGTCCCCTCAGGGTCCTTGAATCTGCCTCTCCGCTGTCCCCTCAGGATCCTTGAATCTGCCTCTCCGCTGTCCCCTCAGGGTCCTTGAATCTGCCTCTCCGCTGTCCCCTCAGGGTCCTTGAATCTGCCTCTCCGCTGTCCCCTCAGGGTCCTTGAATCTGCCTCTCCGCTGTCCCCTCAGGGTCCTTGAATCTGTCTCCCCGCTTCTTCACCCTAAAGTCTGTCTGACTTTCTACAAGAAAAAAGAAAATAAATCTTACGCAGATAATGAGAGTTCTGTATACTAAAAATTCTATATTTCGGTGCAGTTGGTAACTAATATTCTATATTTCTATTATTTTACTAATTCTATCCAACATTTATTATATAAGCTACATAACTGATATTTTCATTTTCAGTTACATCATCAAAACATGCGCAGCATATTTTGCGCGAAAATTGAACTGAAAACTAAACAAAAAAACTGCCACAATGTCTTCTCACTTTTACGAGTAATATATATGAAGTGGCAAGATGATGAAAAATAACAGATTGGCCTTCAAGCGACACGAAGATATTTAAATAGACGAAACTGTAGTAAAAAATCTATCCAACGCTTGAAGAACCAAAGAACACTGCAATTTAATATAAATATTCATACTGTATATATCTATACATAAAATCATAAAATATTGCCCTAACAACTAGCAAAAAAACATTGAGTGGCAATATTTAGTGCAATAACTCAATAATATTACTATAGTAAGTAGTAACATAAAGAATGTGAAGTGAGTTGGGCATTTCTTAGAAAATTTCTAATGATATATTTAAGGCAAAGGGTAGAGGCAACCCACTGAAGGATAATTTTTGTATATATTGTACTAATATTCGTTATTTTCTACTAACAGTAGCTAAATTCGATACAAATTTTAAAAGAAATGCCCGAATTGTTAAAGAAATCTCTATTCAGTTAGCACCAGATTCTACAATAACTAGATGGGCCACTCAGACATATACACTTCATAAAAAATCTTTCTACTTTCAGTTCAGTAGCAAAGAAGAATATATAAGCTATTTTATAAAAATAAAGGCAGCTGAAATGACTTTTGCTAAGTTTAGAAGCCCACAGGCTCGCAGGCGTAAAAAGCTTGCTAATTGGTTCAGCAAGAATGTAAATTAGCCAGTCCATCCACTGAAATGCACGTGGCAGCTTTAACCGAGAAAGGCAATAAAATTGGGGCGGGGCGGTGGGGGGAGGGGAGTGTGGAAAGAAAGGCGCAGTTAAAGGGTTTAGGCTGGGAGGGGGTAAGAGCCAATAAATGAGCCTTGACTTTGAAATACATTAAAATGCTTCTGTTTAACTTACTACTGAACTGAAAGTAGTTTACACTCAAATGTGCTGAATGGCTCATCTACTTATCCTAGTACCTGTGGTTTGGTTAGCACTTAGAAAATACAACGCACACAAGGCAGACACTTCCAGTTCGACTTAAGCAGTTTTTATTTTTTATTACGGGCTTCTAATTCGCGACGATAGTTGACGATTCTAGCCAGCTGGTACAGCCCAGTCGCGGCTACGAATATATTAACGCTAAATAAATTCCAATTCTTTGGTATAATAACCATAGAATAGCGAGACCAGATCAGGCCTGTAGCAGCAAGGGCGGTGGACTGAGTGAGGCTGAGCCTTTCAGCCGGCCTACGCAGATCGGCAATGCCAGCAATCACCAGAGCCCATTTAAATGTTGGCGCCCAAAAGAAAATAGTTTTAGGGCCGGCCTCGTGATTCCACAGTGGCTGCAGTTTTGCTGGTACGAAACGATCTGCCACTTTAATTGCGGCACGATAGACGGCTGACATTTTTTATTGGCCTGTTGATCTCTTATTCAGCCTGTAGTGTGCGACAGCTGGCACTCTGTAACATGGCAAAATATATGGCCTTCTTAACTTAGGTGGCTGAGACTGACACTGACGCCTGTCACTCCTGTAGCTACCCTGTGACTCTTGTGGCCACCCTGTCACTCCTGTGGCCACCCTGTCACTCCTGCAGCAACCCTGTCACTCCTGTATCAACCCTGTCACTCCTGTAGCAACCCTTTCACTCCTATAGTAACCCTTCACTCCTGTAGCTACCCTGTCACTCCTTTGGCTACCCTGTCACTCCTTTGGCTACCCTGTCACTCCTTTGGCTACCCTGTCACTCCTTTGGCTACCCTATCACTCCTTTGGCTACCCTGTCACTCCTGTGGCTACCCTGTCACTCCTGTGGCTACCCTGTCACTCCTGTGGCTACCCTGTCACTCCTGTGGCTACCCTGTCACTCCTGTGGCTACCCTGTCACTCCTGTGGCTACCCTGTCACTCCTGTGGCTACCCTGTCACTCCTGTGGCTACCCTGTCACTCCTGTGGCTACCCTGTCACTCCTGTGGCTACCCTGTCACTCCTGTGGCTACCCTGTCACTCCTGTGGCTACCCTGTCACTCCTGTGGCTACCCTGTCACTCCTGTGGCTACCCTGTCACTCCCGTGGCTACCCTGTCACTCCTTTGGCTACCCTGTCACTCCTGTGGCTACCCTGTCACTCCCGTGGCTACCCTGTCACTCCTGTAGCTACCCTGTCACTCCTGTAGCTACCCTAGCTGTCACTCCTATATCTAGCCTGTCACTCCTGTAGCTACCCTAGCTGTCACTCCTATATCTAGCCTGTCACTCCTGTAGCTACCCTAGCTGTCACTTGGCTACCCTGTCACTACGTAACTCCCATTGTCTCCTGTCATTCTCACTGTCATGTCCCTTCAACTAAACTTTAATTACCTCAAAACAGGTAAACTTGCATCTCGTCTATGGCTTTTTTACCTCTTACACACAATTAAGAAAAGATTAACACAAAAAAAAATTTAATTATTCTGCCGATTTTTTTCTCAAATAATTATCGCGCTGATTTGTTTCATATATGTTTATTATTCATTCTGGCTTGTGGAAGAGAGTAAAAAATGAAAGCATTAGACACTGACGGCAATGCCCAGTCAGTGAATAAATATCTGCGCGCTGACTGAGAATCAACTTGGCTATTTTAATAGACTGATCGATTATCTTAAGTTCATAAAGCTACACATACTACTTTCAGCTACAGTAAATTTTGCATAAATTTCTTCCATTCAATTAATAATATCTGCTGTATAAAGGTAATAATATTAGTAGTAAGAAAAATAAATGCAAACTGACTGTCCTCTGTAGCTGGATAGGAAAAAACTGTAACTAAAGTAACTAGCTCATTCTTAAAAATGAAAGTCAAAGAAAAAAGTAAAAGCTTGAGATGTAAGAAAACAAAAAAGAACTAAAAATAGCGAATGCATTTCGAGCACTTAAGTCGTGGCGTGTACTTTAAGTCGTTAAAAAATGAATACTTGCTAACACTCTCTCTATATAAAGTTTACGGCAATTTACCAAGTTGAGCCTTTTTAAACAGTTGACCAGTGCTGAATATCAGCGAGTCCAGAATGCCGGAGACGGTGAATGAGCCGCCAATGATGGCGCAGGCCTAAAAAACAACAGAAAAACAATGCGTCGGAAAACTCTACCTTCACTACTAGAGAGAGCTTTTATAAGTAACTATCTGGTAAATAAACCAGATAACACCACAAGATAATTTGCGTCAGATTCCCTACCCATTTCCTTGTTTGAGGTGCGAAACTGGTGAAACCACTAGATTCGTCACCAGGTAATTTTAGTGTTATCCGGTTTGACTGTTACCTGGTGAGTTATCTGAATTTCGCAGGATAACATGGCGCGAATCTTATTTGAAAAAAGAAAACAGTACGAGATTCGTCACCAGATAATTCTATGTTATCTTGTTTGATTGAATCTTGTTTGAAAATCAGAAAATGGAAAAAGATTTCAATCAAGATAACTGTGTGTGTTACGGTCTGTAAGAAACCTGTTTGAATCTGAGCAAATTACGGGACCTTAGTCTGAATCAATCGGGCATCCATTACAAGTACCATGGGGATTTTGAGAGGAAGCCTCCGATGGAAAACCGCTGAATACAGACCCGAGCAAATGGTTATCCCATCAGGCAATCCCAGGCCGTTTGGTCAGCGGCGCTAATTCCTCTTGGAAAGCGAGGGGTAATAAAGCCTTGCTTTGATGAGACAACTTATCTGCTTTACGGAGGCACTGTAGCGTCCGTAATGTGAGGCTGTGCCCATCCTCCGTACAGGTGACAATTGAAAAATTGTTGCGCCCTGTTTGTGTGCAAGAGGTTTGACTACCACTGGCATGTAGTCTATCACAGCTGCTTAGTGTGTCAACGGGCTGAATGATTCTATTGTCATATCTGACGCTTAGAAGCATAAGTCAGCCAACCATTTTGTTTTGCACAGCTGGGTGTCTAGACGGAGACTGTGGCATGGTTCCAAATAGCTCTAACTGGCCCAGTATGCAAAGCAGCTTTCCTATTAAGATAGATGCTAATCCGATTTTTGTCGGTGCATGCTCCATTGGTTTGTCTAAGGCGTTTGCAGTTGCACCAGCCGTGAGCAGATCAAGTCGAGAGAGTCGTCTATACGAACTACGAGTGTCGGTAATCTTGTCGAGGGTTAATAAATCCTCGAACAAGTCAAGAGAGTAGTCGTTACAGACTACGAGTGTCGGTAATCTTGTCGAGGGCTAATAAAACCTCGAACAAGTCAAGCGAGTAGTCTTTAGAGACTCGGCCATTATAACAAATTGCGGTCCAGTTGGCGGCTATTTAAACCGGTGTTTATAGGAGTGTCGGTAATCTTGTCTTGATATTTTCGTACAGATCCTGTACAGCTGACGCAAATAAATCTACGAAAATAAGTTTCTGTTTACAAGTTCTGCATTCATTTCTTTCCTATCATTTTAATATTAGTAGTTTCATTACACTAGCGCGTATATCAAAGGGTAACGGAGCGCATATCGTACGGATAACTGAGTTACAGACAACTCAATTTTAGTATACAGGATTTACTATATAGAAGTAGGGAAAGAAACTAGTATATATTTGTATGCAACTAGTTATTTATGTGTTTATCATACAGTTGGACGTAGTCTTTCATTTCGTCCGTAAAATCGCCGAGATCCAAATCGATACACGCGTAGATGTATATATGCTATATGGATAGCTCGTATATATTCTTATAGCAGGTCAGGAATCATACCAAAGTAGTTCGGATCAAATGTTTAGCATTAATTGCAGTTGGCAGAAGTATTCACTGAGATAGAACATTTACTTCAATACCGTGCGTTCAATTCGACTATACGAGTTAAAAATGTATCATGCAATTTCAGAGCTTGCATCATACTGCAAAATGCAAACCACTATATATGCGACCTCTTTCGACTACTCGGTCACGCAGTTGCGCGAGCAGCTACTAATGATGATTCGCGTACCTCGGCCACACCAATCATTTGACCAAAGAAATACGCGAAAGAGTTTGAAGGACGTCAACAAAACCTGCCTAGCTGTCCGGCGCCAGACGCTTGTTGAAGCGGTCCAGAGCGTTGGCTGCGATAGTGTGCGCGAATTCGTGGACGTGCACTGCACAGGGCTGCTGCACGTCGACGGCAACGACATCGTCGTCGACGAAGTGACGCCGACAACTGCAGCAGCGGCGCAAACCATGACTTCTGGCCAGGTGGCCAAGCCGACACATGGGCGGCGGCCGGCAGATCTGCCAGCCAACGCCCAGCGTCGCGGCCAGTCTTGCGCTTCTGTAGCAGCTGCATCCGTCGACCCTGCAGACGCTGCCGCCGTCGAATCGCTCCGAAAATCGCCGTCGATTCGGAGAAATTATGGACGACGTACGCGTAAGTAGAATTCGACTATTAATATACTGCTTGTAATGCCATTACAATGCTACCGATTTAAATCAGTATGATTTAAATGCTACTATAAACGCGCATCCAATAATACCTTTGCAGATGATGCGTGTAGAGTCCATCGTCCGGGTACTGTGCACAATAGTGGACGCGGGCGATGAAGATGGCACGCCATTCGACACAGTTAACGGCGCTTCTCGATGCTGAATAGCCTGCCATCAGCAGATGCTATTCGCGGGGTCAGTTCATCGATGGCCGACCGTGACATTAGCGGCTTCGTCGGCCCGCACTGTGCGGAAGTTTTTCTTCTTTCTAAACAAAATCAGCAGTTAGTGTTTCAGCCAGTACACCGGTCAAATCGCCGCCTGACACTCGCAGAGCGCCATGCGAATGCCATCTCCGCAGGCAGAGAAGAGGCGCGCATCCGCGCCGTACATTGCGGGTGCGATGCACTAACTGCAGTGTTAATTTTCGCCTGGCCGACCGAGGTGGTGCGTTTGGTGCAGCCGTTGACTAATCATTTTTTCAACGAGGGCCAGCAAATCTGCTTGGCCAAGTCGACAATGGTGCTGCGCATAGAGAACGCATTCAACGCACTACTAGCCCAGCGTCTGGCCGTGCTTATATTGGGTCTGCATCAGACTCTTAAACCATTCAAGCTTTGACGCGGGCCAATATATGCTGCGGCATACGCTGAAAGCGTTTAAACTGCCTGCAAAGTCGAAGCCTGCGTACCACAGTATGCAGGATAGTGCTGATTGCGATGCACCGCTGTGCATGGCATCGCAGGCGCTGTTCATGGACTTTTGGTATAATGAGAAGCTTGGCGGTCGTCAAGAAAACAGCGGCGGCGGTCGTCGCCGAATAACTGACGCACTGCCTGGCGACGCCTGCGCCAGACTGGTGAAAACTGGGCCAAACGAGTGCAAGTGTCTGCCGCATATTGTATTATGCTACAGCATTATGATTGTCGTCGTCGAAGGCCACTATTTAAATTTTGATGCCGGCGAGCCCAGCGTCGAACTGTTCAAGTGCGCCGGTGGCGAGGCGACGCGTCGCAGAGACGCTTTCGACAGCATGGGGCTACTGCCTGACCGGGTCGGCGTCCCGCGCGTGCTTGCCACTCGACATGCCGATGCCGCGTGCAGCACAGACAACCCGTCGATCGACGAGTTGCTGTGCTCCATACCGAAGGACTTTGTTTGTTCCTGAGTGTACGCACAGGGACGGCGACTGCCCCGTTCATGAACTAATTTGTGATCTGTGAAGCAGTGCCGCAGTGTGTATATTTTTGTCTAGTTCAGTCAGACAGTTTCTGTGCATGTTGCTGCCCTGTATACGAGGGTTTACTCCGAAAGTTTTTAGAATGGAACGGTTATAATGCTAATAACCAAACAAAACTCTAAACTTTTTTAAAGTAACTCTCTCCAACAGCAATGCACTTCTCCATTAGGCGAAACAGGGTGGACGAACTTGACAGGGTGTCCATTGCATGCATGTAAGTTTGCAGG
This sequence comes from Macrostomum lignano, assembly GCA_002269645.1. Lineage (NCBI taxonomy): Eukaryota > Metazoa > Platyhelminthes > Macrostomidae > Macrostomum > Macrostomum lignano. Next base: position 76,362 of record NIVC01003431.1, on the reverse strand, counting down.
GCTGCATCTGGGGTCACAAATCGCTGGCCCCGAATCTGCTGTTTGACTGTCGGTAAAAGGAAAAAGTCGCAGGGGGCCAAGTCATGCGAGTAGGGTGGGTGTGAGACCGATGCGACCTTCATCACTCAGGCAGGCGCGCTGCGAACGAAAATCGTAAATTGAGCTGCGAATAGTGATCGGTTGCAATAGAATACGCGTGCACAGGAACTGTCAGAACGGACTTGTATCCGCCAGTTAGGCTTTTGATATTAGCACTGCTTTTCACCGACACCCGTCCCTGATTTGATTTTGTCTGTTCTACTAGCCCGTTCACTCTAATGCGTGTTCCATTCGCAGTTATAAGTAATTAGAATTAGCCGATCCTGATTAGCATCGGTGAAACGATAAATGCAGAAAAACGGTATCACAGCGAGTGAACAGTATAGTAGGGAAAATGTGGCCAGTCTGGTGTCTGTGCGGAGGCTGGCAAATTTGCCAGCCAAAGTACAGAGTTTCGGCCGTGCACGAATTTCCGATGCAAAAGCCGCGTACCCAAGTAGCAAGTAGAGTAGTTTTTTTTCATTTATACACGTACTATTCTGCTTCTCTGTCCGTCGTCCGTTGATTCGTCAGTTCATTAATTTTTTCCATCGCCCTTAATGTTGGTCACGCGACCTTGTCCTTGTCCGATCTTGCAGATGCCACCTACTCTTTAAAACATGCAAATTCCCTTGTCCCATTGCCATTGTGCTGTTTACAATTTTACAATTAAATCTTGCCAGTTCGGCATTTGATGCTTGCATTTTAATAATTTTTATCATGCACTATTCGTGTCCACCATGTTTCATTATTGCATTTGTACCGTTGGAAGTAAAAAAAACTTACCATCTGTTCTTGCTTCGCTGTTGCTGTTTACGAACGTTCTGTTTGATCATTACAGATCATGGTTGCATTGCCTTACACTCATTTCATCGAACTATCTAACCATGATTTCTATTACAGAATTTCAACTGTTACCGTTCATCCGGCCATATGTTAGTGCAATTGTATACTATGGTCAACACTCACAGTAGTCAAGGAAATCCTGGATCCTCTCATTTTTAGTAGGATACCGTAGTGATCTGGAATAGCTACACACGCCTATATAGATTTGACCCCGTTTCATCAAACCTATTGCATATATGAATGTCATATAGCTGATCGGATTAGTATAATACCGTTTTGTTACAAAACAGCCCTACTCTGACTTCTCCAGCATGGACGACGTCGGCACTTCAGCACAGTCTGCAGGGCCAGATCCGACGGACGAAACGCACAATGCAACGCACTATATGAGAAATTGGCGGCTTGGCATACGTAAAAGGGCCGCACCCGCATTGACTGGCAAGCAGAGAATGCAAGCATAGTGGCAACGCCGATTACGTGGGAAAGGTTAAGGTTCCAAGGCGTCGAGTATGTAGACAGACACGGCAATAAGCAGATCCTTAGACTGCACTCTTTCCAGGCCATCTTCGATGCCCCTGCTAGAGCGGATGCACTAGGTATGAAGCGATTTAACGCGATATACGGATGCGAAAAATGTTACATTCGGACGAAGAAACAGACGTTTGGATCCGGACGTATGTTTCCACTTGAAATCACCAACGCTATGCTGAACTTGCTGTCAGACGTGGGTGTACACAGGCAGAGTTCCGGTGCGTCACCGACACTAACATGCTTGCCGATCGGCACGAATCCGAAAGAGACAGAATGCGCGTGGCTCGTATTGACGACAAGACAGACACGCTTGGAGTGCGAGCCAGATCTCCACTGAGTGAACTGGTCGGGTTCGACTACATTAGGGGTTGTCCGCCGTGCTATTTGCACCAAAACTGTGCTGGTCTGACCGGTTATCCGATGTACCAGTTGTTCCTAATACGACATCAAAAGCCAGACCAGACGGCGAGAAACCCCGATTTGCACCGATGGATTAGCCAGATTGATGAACGACTTGCAAGAATTCGAGTGCCACATAGTGTTCAGAAGAGATATCGGGGCCATGAGTTTGAAATGTGGATGTTAGCTTACGGTCCGATGGTACTGGAAGATTTCCTGGTATGCTATGACCACGGCAGGTACTATCAGCTACTGCTGGCTGTATCGTCCGCCATGTTCGCATCGTCGTGTGTTGTTTCGTCGATCGATGAGCTGACATGTGCGAACGACATTGTCGTACTTTCATCGCCTACTCCAGATAATGTTCTCCAATCGGGCCTTGACTTAAAACGCTCATCAGGTATGCGTGCATACCCTGATGCACGCAGAGTTGGCAGGGCCAATACACCAGTTATCGGCATCACTTTTCGAGTCATTTCATTGTAGTATTCGTAAACGCATACGCGGCTCGCGAGCGACCGACGTAGATATAGAGCGAATGTCATTCAAACTGAGCTATTAGTTGCACAATTGGCTGACAAGACAACTGAAGATCTTCAGTTGCCTAACACGCCAGTCGCCAGACGCATGACAATGAAGAACATCAGGTGTGGACTGTGTCTCGACCTAGAAGATATGCTGGCAATCCGATTAAATGGGAGCGAGTTACATTGCATGACGGCACAATGATCGACGTTTTTAGACAGTCTATGTCACAGAAAAGAGTTGTCTCCAGCTTTGTTGCCGTATGGACTGACGCTGGTTGGTCAGCGATAGACTTTGGTCGCGTCTACAAATTGGAAGCGGATGAGGATGGAGGCGATCTACATCTACTGATGGAACCGCTCCGTCTGACCGCACCGATGGAGGATCCTCTATTAGTGCTCGTGGCCATTCCGGTCGATGCGCCAAATCGAGATTGCCGACTCATCCACGTCCGCAAGCTGGCTTGCGATCCGTTCGGTGACATTGGCGGAAATGATATTCGTGTTCCTATCAAATTGATTGTGGGATCCTGTGCTGTCAGCGACACGCATGTAGTCACGCTGCCGCATGCGCAACTATCTTTTTCGTGAATTTGCTCTCCTATGCGCTTGTGTGTTCGTTGTACTGCCCAAGCCCATTGTATTGTATTGCCGTTGCTTAATAAGTTCGCGGAAAAGACAATTCTGAGTAAGCTGTCACCTCAAACGTTTGCTTGCATATACCCCACATAATGAGACTTTTCAACGTAGTTTTCAGACAGATTGTTGCTTTTTATGTCCTATGAAACCATGCTGCAAAGCAGTCACTCAATTCCAAATGGGTGACAGTTTCCAGCTTGTAATAGCCTTTGCTCATCGTTCGTTCATCGTCAAGATCCAGGCATGCATCTGGGATGAGACTTCATCACATAACACTTTTGGAAGCAGCTGAAAGCGCTCAGGAATCTGGGGTCGTATCACTTTTTCGACCACTGCGTCTTAGCCTTTAGTTGAGGAGACTAAAATTTCACATGACAGCTCTCAGCTATTGAACGGAAGACTTGAAATCTCATTTTATTTGCATAATAGAAATATACAATTTCTACGAACTTATTAAGCAGTCTTCGTACCGTCAAGTACTGTACCGCTCATTGCTGAGATAAAATCTGTTCCACTGTATGTTGCCACCCTGTTTAAAAAAACTTCTTCAACTTTATCTATGAACGTTATAACACTCATTCACACAGGCATCAAATAAGGCAAAATACGTTCACACGATCTTTTCATCAATGGCCATTCCTTTGTACACCAGATGCGTAATTCCACAACCACTATGATGACAGTGTGACTGAATCATAAGAGCGGCATCACGATCCACCCATGGGGACTCTACATTTATACGGTATCACTTTATGTATGAAATCTGCCAATTTAAATTTTTCAATTACTGTGTAACTGCGTCAGTGTATCAAACACGTATCAGTAAATAAGTGCTTCACGCATTTTGCGTCCATTATTACATTATATCTCGTGTTTCGTCATTAAGTACTTCATTATGTAGTTGCATTGAACCAAGAATGTATTTCACCACAGCGACTGGTTGGCCGTCCACTATCCCATAAGGAAATTCCTTAGAACTAACTTTAGCGTGTACGCAAGATCTTGTGGAAATTATGATCGTATCTTGAGAGCGTCCTTTCATATTCTTAAAAATTTCATAATGTGTTATTTAAAGTTATATGCTTTTGAACATCTCTTTTCAGTCGTCTGCTTGACTTGGAAAGTAATGGGCAAGAAGAGCTGCGTTAATCACTTAAAAGAGGACGAACCTCCCGTTGATATAGACGCGGAACAAGCGGAAAAACGACCGCGAAAAAGTGTACGACCAATCGACAGTCTCGAAAGCATCGCCACAGTCGGAAATCTTCGATGGGACCGCCAGCGCGAGGTCAACAAAGAAAAACTTGCAAAAAAAGAAAAGAAAAAGGATCCACGAGACGTAGAAGCATGAAATTTGTCTATGGTAAAGACTAACTTTTAAAAGTATTGCAGCAAAATTTGCAAACAGAAGCAGCCACTTTTGAGTCCACTGCAGCGAGTTAAAGTTAGTTCACCCCCTGAGTTCTTCAATTCAACAATGAAGCTGGAAAATCGCGACTTCAGAGCAATGATGTACTTGCACTTCAAGCAAGGCAAGTCGCCGGCCGATTAGTATCAAAATTTACAGAACGTTTTCACCCATCTATGTCCTTCATACGCAACCGTCAAAAACTGGTTTGCTGAGTTTCGCCGAGGTCGAGAAAGCCTCGAAGATGAACATCGATCCGGGAGACCCTGTGACGCAGTGACTCCAGAAAATATCTGCGCTGTGTCCAGCATGATTGCCGCTGACCGGCGAGTGACCTACCAGCAGATCCAGCAGGAGATCAGTATTGGATCGGGGAGTGTGCACGCCATTCTGCATGAAAACCTTGGAGTGCGGAAGCTGGCTTCCCGGTGGATCCCCCATCAGCTGTCTGACGTGCAGAAGGACACCAGGGTGGCTTGGTGCCGATTCATGCTGCAGAAATTCGAATCTGGGACCAGCCGGCGTATCTGGGACATCCTCACGGGCGATGAGACCTGGATTTATCAATACGACCCCGAAAGCAAGCGCCAGTCAGCCATGTGGACCTTTGGAGACGAGGACAGCCCCACCAAGTTTCGACGCAGCCGAAGTGTCGGCAAGCAGATGGTGGCCTGTTTCTTCATGCGCACTGGGCATGTGGCTTCCGTTTCACTTAAAGATCGCCAGACAGTCACCGCTGACTGGTACACAACGGTTTGCCTACCCAAAGTCTTTTCTGCTGTGAGCCAGAGGCGCCCAAGGTGCGGAATGCGCGGGCAGCTTCTGCACCACGAAAACGCCAGTGCGCACACGGCGGCTCAAACTCTCGAGTTTCTGGCTGACTGTGGGGTCCAGCTGATGACTCACCCTGCGTACAGTCCAGACCTGGCACCGTGCGACTTTTTTGTTTCCGAAGTGCAAGGAGATTCTGAAGGGCCAAGTCTTTTCTTCACCGGAAGAAGCTGTAAATGAGTTTAAAAACATCATCGAGGAGCTCCGCGATGAGGATTGGCGGCATTGCTTCGACAGCTGGTTTCACAGGATGCAAGCCTGTATCAATGCCGGTGGAGAGTATTTTGAGCACTTGTAGTCGCTTTTTTAGTTCATTTGTTGCTGTTTTCTTGTTCAGGCTAAGAACTTTCTGAGTGACCTTCGTACCAGTGCAAGCGCAGCAAGTGCCTCTGATGGAATGCGCGGTTATAAATCTGCAGATTCGTCCGCGTGGGCTGTCATTTACGACATCAACAACGACAGAGGTGCGATACTTAGCACCGATATTGTTGCACTTGACGATCGTTATGAGCAACCCACTGTTGGTTGTCGTATTGTCGTCGTGACAGCCAAAACAAAGACTGCTTCGGTCGCAAGATATGGCGCCACTATATGGAGTGGACCATACACTAGCATAGCTGCTGCGCAACGCGTCGCATCCGCGTCGGGCCCGTTGCAAACTAATAGTGCGCCGAATCCTTGTGGTTCGTGTTGTACACTAACCAACCAATTGCGCTCGCAAGTTTCCATTGTGGACGAGCAACGTGCGTCACCGTAAAGAAACTATTGTTTTACTGCGTAATTTCAATATCTTTGTATTGAATAACTAGTGATTAAATTATTCAATAACAGCAACTCTCGATATTTATCTGCACGCACTCTATCACAGGTGACTTCAGTCGGGACGCCAAAATGCAGCAGGTTATGAGCGTGGTTGAGCACTGGTGTGAACGACTACTCAGTGCAGTACATGTTGCAAGACGCAAAATCGGAGGCTCTGATAGTGTCAATGCAGAGTCTGCCGATCGGCAAGACGAATCTGGTCAGATTTTAATCGATGACGAATCTCGAGAAGTTGGTATATATGCCCACAGTAATTGGTCCACTGACCAGTTGGCGCAAATGAAGCAGACTATGGGTGCTGTGGAGGCTGCCGACGCTATTGTTACAATGCTGCCACGTGAAGTCAACCCCAACGCATTGGTTCGCCTGTCAAACGACGACGGCTTTAGGCAAATACTAATAGAGCCGAAAGACAAGCGCGAAATTGAGCAGCGAACGGAAGCCATTCGTCAACGAACAGGTCTCCGATATTGTTGCTACTTATTTAACGAGTTACTGACCAGCAGATCTGCTCAGCGTCAACCTCGTCGGCTTTTACAATTGATGCATGCGACCCAACCGGGATGATTGGTTGCAGTGTCCAAGGCAGCGTACGCTCGCAGATTGGGCCGTTGCGTCGTGGCGATGTTATTCTGTTGCGCCGACCGACAATTTTTGCACCGCCCGGTCGTCCAGACAAACGCTCTGTCAATATTGTACCTAGTAACATCCTACACGTATATAAGGGATGCACATACGTAGGTACAACCTGTTTCACTTCTATCAAACTGATCTTAGCGAAACCAGCCGCTATGTACAACTAATTCTGTAGATTGTCGACTGCACGACACCTCGCTGTCCGTAGACAAGCATGCGGCGGCTGCAGCACGGGCAGCTACTTGCGTCAAGAGGTAGTACGACGAACTATTTCTGGCTGATTTGCCAGTGGAACCAGTAGGTCGTACTAGCGGAGCTGCTGGCGTAGTTCCATCCTATATTGCTGCTCCCTACGGCTCGCTGATGTCTGTCTGGTGGGCTGGCTTTAATACACCGCCGATCGGCGGCAATCAAGTAACATCTTCCCCTCGCGCAGTCGGCATTTCGTGGACGCAACTGCACGACGACTCCATCCCAGCCCAAACGGATACTTTATATGACACGCCATTCACTTCGTCTCCGGTCTACGAGCAGCCGATTAACGAAAGCCAGTTGTTTCCGGATGACAACTATGCTACGAATGACAATTCTATCGACACAGCTGACGTTACATACTAGTGAACGGTCGTATAATATGGCAATGCCTGTCGGCGAACCGTCACTGTCTGTTAGAGCTAGACAATCGAGTGTGTATGTACATTACTGTTTCTTTATAGCTGTGTATATTTCGGAGAAACTGCCTTCCATCGCCATTTAATTTAACTTTAATAATGCAAAGTCGTTCCATTGTGCCGGCATATAATGCAAGCCCCCGTCGGTGGTCTCATTAATCGCCGTCCGCGCGCGCAACCCGATCTTTCAAACGTCTGGCTCATGCGTCGACCGCCGTCAGAGTCGCATCCGAGTACAGCAGGTCCGACCTCGCCAGCGAGTACAACAGGTCGCAGTAGATCACCAATTCAGAAGTAGCAATTGGTAACCACAGTATAAGTAGGTCTACTTGTAACTGGACTCTCGAAACTCAGACGCATGCCAGAAGTTTCTCCAGAAGTTTCCGTTCATGTTGAGCTACCGTTTAGTTTGTATAAGGCGCTTACAAATGACATCCCGCTGTTAAATATAGAGATGCTACTCAAAATCTTGAAGCACCAACTTTTTATACGCTTCTTTCCTGCGAAATTTGATGTCAATGCCTTCCGGCTTTCTTTTGCATGGATTACCCGACTGTTACCTGGTCAGCGAATCCTGTTTGCCAGACAGGATAACAAACAAGATAACAAACAGGATAACACGATGTTTCCCTGCAAGATTCGCATGAATTACCCGACTGTTACCTGGTCAGCGAATCCTGTTTGCCAGACAGGATAACAAACAAGATAACAAACAGGATAACACGAGGATTCGCATGAATTACCCGATTGTTACCTGGTCAATGAATCCTATTTGAATCTTGTTTGAAACAAGGAAACTTAAGATTTCGTCACGCAAACAGGATTCATACAAGATAACATTTTGCATAACCGGAATAGGGCATGTTATCTTGTTTATCTTGTGATGTTATGTTATCTGGTTTATTTACCAGAGGGAATATAAGTAGCTTATTAGTTAGTCAGTTAAAACAAAAAGTGGAGTCGACTCACCTGAGTCAGGAAGTGATAGAACGGCTTCTCGTGTTCCTTATATTTCACTACAACAGGCGCTGTCTCGTAGCGAAACCAAATGGCCGGCTTGCCGTAGGAAAAAGCGTGGTCATGGCCCGATGGCAGGAGCTGCAGTTTATCGTTTGGTTCTGGTTAGACTTCACGCCATTTTGCTGTGGGAGCTCAGCTGCCATCCAATATCCTACAGTGGGAGCTCAGCTGCCATCCAATATCCTACAGTGGGAGCTCAGCTGCCATCCAATATCCTACAGTGGGAGCTCAGCTGCCATCCAATATCCTACAGTGGGAGCTCAGCTGCCATCCAATATCCTACAGTGGGAGCTCAGCTGCCATCCAATATCCTACAGTGGGAGCTCAGCTGCCATCCAATATCCTACAGTGGGAGCTCAGCTGCCATCCAATATCCTACAGTGGGAGCTCAGCTGCCATCCAATAACCTACAGTGAGAGCTCAGCTGCCCTCACAGAGGTACCTAAAGTCACCCCGGAGCATTCAGCCTCACCCTGTACACAGACGTGAACTGATACGGAAACAGCCTGAAGGATGGTGCGTCAAATATCGAGGGCACAATTTTGAGAAAATAATCGTGCGAAATGCCTTCAGGCTTATCCGTCACGGACCGATTATCAAGCGGCGTGAACGAGGAAACCTCTTTGAAAGCGTGACGCAGCTGACTGTTAGCCGTACTACCGAAGGACAGAGTGTGAATCACGTGATCCAGACTGGGCACAGAAGCGGCTAAATCTTCGCTACTACTACTACTACTATCCTCGTCCGGAACAGTAGTAATATGAAAATTTCCAGAGATTTTAGCAACGCGAAATGAACTGCGCAATAGGCAGCCAACGCCGCTGGGCAACTTCTCTTTGATGTTGCTCAGCTGAAAACCCACATCTTGCCGGCCGAGATCGTCTTGAATAACCAATGCCAAACGGTTGCAAGGTATGTGCAGCACCGATATGTTGATGTACACGGGAATAAATTCGTACGATTTTACTGGATCATCGATGTAGACTTCACTTTTGCTGCAAAGGAAAATCATAATTTTTGAACAATTGCCATTGAAATGAAAGTGTCAATAATTACAAACTTACATCTCAGTATCCAAATAGGAGCTAAACTCTGACAACAGCAGGTAAAGACAAAATGTAATAGTTGCTATGGAGATTATAGCACCAGTTCGAGTTGGTTGAGTCAGATCTTTAGGTATTTTCCGATAGATGTCGAACCTACAAAATTAAATAGTAGTGACATAGTGTAAATCATTAAGTTAGTTGATTTTTTTTAAACTGGTGTTTTGCCATCATTACAGTTACGGTTACAGTAAATTACAGGAGCAGCACTTTTCCAGCCATATTTTCATTATGGAGTACTGCTATGGCAATTTTTAGCTTATGGCTATGGTTAGGGATTACACCAAATTTCCAGGCTTTGCCATATTGGTTATCCATAATGAAAATTGTTGTCATTGAGTATAAAATAAAAAATTAGAATTAAATGTTAAATATTAAATAAGCTGTTGACCAGTACACAAAATAAACTGAATTTTGTCTTTACTAATCTTTTAAATAAATATTTGTTAAATACAACTAACACTTTCTATGAAAATTCAAAAATGTTTTATTTGCTTGTCTAGTTGTCTTGCTTGTTATTGCTACACTTATGCTTTAATTACTATGCTAATCTAATTTGTTCTGTCTTGTTTTTTTACATGTATTACAACTTTCTATACAAAAAAGCCATTTTTGTTATATTATAGCTATGGTTACAGCAAGTTATAGACAGGAAAATTTGGCTATGGCTTATTTCTTACGGCTACTGTTATGGTTATGACAGTCGAAACTGGCAGCAACAGAACACTATTTAAAACTGAATTTGAACATTTTTTTACTTATTCATTTTTGGGTACTATTTACCAGTGCGTATCATGTGTAATGAGCTGCTAGTTTAATGTTAGTTTAATGTTAGTCAGCAGTTTCCCTTGTCTGCACCTTTGCCCTGGGTTGCTGTCTGCTGCTGGTTAGCTTCCCGTCTCCCTTTTGTCTGTCTGCTTGCTGCTCTCTTTTCCTTTTGCCATTTGTTTCCTATGCTCCTATTCTCAGCCTCTAGCTTCTCTGCTGTGGGTTGTCCTTGCTTCGTTCCAGTCCTATTTCCCGTCATGTGAGCAAGTCACATGATAGGCCTTGTTTTCTTAGACTCCTAAAGTGCTTGTTTACTATTTAAACATGTTTACTGAACTTGCTGGTCCTATTTACAGGAGAATCATGTGCTTTGGGGCCCTTGCCTTCTCTAAGGTAAAGGGTGACTCATGTTTCTAAAAATAGATACTGAGTTATGAGGCCCTGTGCACTTTGCCTGTGGACCCTGCCTTTTCTAAGGTGGAGGGTGATATCAGTTCTAAAAATAGAACAAGTCACAAAGTCTTGTGCACCAGATTCTCTCTTATAAATAGGAACCCTCTCCCCCTTGTTTCCGTCAAGGAGTTTCTGAGTTCCAAGTTTTCCAAGACTTAGTCTTCTATGAGTCTAAGATTGAATGCCTGTTCTCTATCTATGTACATTGAGTTCTCTGCTTTTGGTCTGACCGAGACCCATCTAAAGCAAAACCTCAAGCCAACGAGAGGCTAACACAGCCCTCCCATCAACCCACCAAGCCTAGCAGGATCTATTGACAAGATGCCCTATATGTTGAGTTGCAAATCTGCACATTGTGCTGAGTTTATTTTGTTCCAAGGGGAAGCTTACCTCACAAAGGCTGAGACCTAAAGGAACTGGTGGCAGCAATACCTATGCTACTAAGAGCTAAAGAGACTTCCCACAGAAGAGGCTCGAGACTTAATAAGATAAACTAAGTGCCTAAACCAGGAAGCAGATAGCGTTCTACTTCAAATGCATGACAAATCAACTTTATATTTGGCAGCTTGAATTGGCAGTCAGCATACATGCACAATTGCTGGCCAATCCACTGTAAATTGTTGTAGACTAGGGGTAAGTTGCAAAAGTGCCTACCCCAAAGAATAATGTAGTACTAATTAGATGATGAGGCACTTAGCCTTAATAAGACAGTCATAGTTATACCTCCAATCTCCCGTGCACCTCTTGAGCAGAGTCATCAAGACTAGGCCAGGTCTTTGACCAGGCTTGCTGACTCCCGCTCTGCTGCACCTCCCTTGCTGCCTCAGCTGTCTCCCACGTCGCTACACATGCCTTTCCGGAGCCCCTAACTCTCTCTGTACCTTACCTGCTACTCTATTTTCTATGCACTTTACCCTATCTATCATGTACTTTTTCTGCTTCCCATCTTTTTGTCTCTTTTTGAACTGTTTTTCTGCACTGTCCCTCCCTTTTTTGGCATCTACTGATAGTACTTGTGCACTCACTGTCACCCTTATCCCTACTAAAACTCCCAAATGGTGACGCAAGTCTTGTGACCCCTCTTTCCCCTTGATGACTCATTGATGACTAACCACCCCTTCTTGCGCAACCTTTTCTCATGCCATTGTTCTCCTTTCCAAATTTCTCATGCAACACTCACCCCACCTCCGCTTCTATTGTTTTTGTTTTTGATTCTTTTGTTCTTCTCTTTGCACCCAATTATCACATTTTCAAAGATTTTCTCTTTCTTTTGTTCTCATTTTTGCACCCAATTAGCACCTTTTCTACAATGTTTACTTTTCTATTGTTCTCAATTCTCACAATTATCCCCAATTTCCATTTCTTTTGTTCTCAACCTTAGCCCCATTGTTCTCAATGTTTGCTTGTGCAACACTTTTGTGACCTCCCGCTGCACCAATTATCCCCCTACCCCTCTTTTGGTTTGCAAAATTTTCCCATTTCTCATGTTGCTATGCCGTTCTCATGCTTTTCATCATGACTCATTCTGATGTCATTCTGCCGGCAGCCAATCAGAGAGAGGGAGTCATGGAAACAACCTTGGAGTGGCAGCTGGGAAGGCTATATAAGGAAGCAGTTTTTGGCCTGAGAATCCTTAGAAGGCTTTTGTCTTGTCCCTATTGTGGACTTGCTGTCAGACCTCAATCTGACCTATGCGTCTATAGGACGAACCTCTGCCGGTCCGCAATCTATTACCACCAAGTTATCTTTAGCTCCCCAAGTGAGCTCATCTGCGGGTCTATAGTCTATCACTGCCAATCATCTTCAGCATCGCCTGAACTACATCAGTGCCTTGTTGCTTCAGTGCATCGCCTTTTCACTGCCTGCTTAACTGCAGCCAATAGTTGCCCACGGTCCCTCTATCACTTTCTCTCTCTGTGCAGCCACCAGTAACTTCCTGTTACTAATTGTGCTCTGATTGCCTTGCTTATCCAGGGTTTGCCTATTTTCCATTGCTTAATTTGAAAGCTGAGCCAATTGTGATATATATAGTATCTATTGCTATATTTAACTCAATAGTGAAGCTGCTTTATTGCCCGATTATTCCCCCTAAGGGCCTAATTATTAACTATTACTAAACTTATAATTATTCACTCTTTCACTATCATTTCACTTATGGCTTGCTAGGCCTTTCTCCTGGGGTTGCAAAACATAAGGAAGTTTGGGTAAGATAATGGCCTCTCCCCATGAAAAGCCCGCCTGTGTGTGCGTGCTGTGGGTCCACATATGCAGACAGTAGAGAGAATTAGCAAGTCTTGGCACAGAATGGTAGTAGAAAGATTGCAACCCCATGCTGATGTGTCCCTTTGCCCTGAGTAATTTAAACTAGAGTCAGTACATGTTTGCCTCACACTACTCTTAGTAATTAAGGCCACAAGTCAGCCTTGCTCACAGCCACAAAGGATCCCCTGCTGAGAAATCCTCCAGATTGAGCCCAGACTTCTCGATCATGCCCCAAACAGAGTCCCTGTACTTGGCTGCATGTGTTTCCCCTGTTAGCCTAAATTCCCTGGTAACCAATCCAGGCAGGGCTCTAGCCTCAAGAGGTCTAGTAATAAGATCTAGGTGTACCAGGTCACATAGAGTGATGGCAGCCACTCAGTCATGTTATAACCAAGTGACCAACTATTGCACCTTGTCTACAGGTGGGGTCCATGTGGGTCCTTGGCCCTTTAGTCTCGAAAGCGCTACCAAAGCTATCAATCATGTGGGCAGGACAGTCTGGTGCTAGAGGTCTGTCAGGTCATTACCCAGTCATAGGCAGCCTACGGTCATTGCCCCCTCTGGTCATGCATTTGTCTCCCAGCAAAACAGACAGGCAACAAGGGCAGTTATATCACTTAGTTTAATTAATATTAAAATAGTGTCTAAAAAATTAAAATAAAAAACTTAGGCTAAAACATACATGCTAAAAGAATAAATAGATGGGCCACTTAGAAAATTTGTCTGCCAGCTACTCTTAGTGTAGTAGTAAGTTAAATAGAAGCCTTTTAATGTATTTTAAAACCAGGGCTTATTTATGGCTCTTACCTCCCCTAGCTTAAACCTCCTCCAACCACACCTTTCCACACAACCTCTGCCTTTGCTTTAATATATAAATAACAAATTTAAAAGTAGTCATTGTTTAAAAAGTTCTTAACAAAATTGACTAGAGAATTTAATATCTTATTTTATATTATATTTGAAATATCTTATATCAAAAGCTAAGCAGAGTGCCAAGTAGAAGTTAGATAGGATTGACATCATTAGGCAAGATTAAGGTTGGAAATAGAAAAATTTCAAATTTAGGATCAGGATTAGGATTTAAGAATTGGGATCAGGATTAGGATTTAAGAATTGGGATCAGGATTAGGATTTAAGAATTGGGATCAATTCTTTCCATTTATTATACTTTGTTGGTTTATATAAAGTTGAACAAAGTTAAACAATGTTAAGATCAAAAGGTGAAACATTATAAAATAGCTTCAATATTTTGTAACTAGTTAAAAAACAACAATAAATACTATTTAAATTAAAATATATTTAAATAATTACTAATGCTACAAAGCTTTAATCAAAAGACCTACTTTCAAATCTTAGGGTCTAGATCCCAGTTTAATAGGAGTCTATTTTTCTTTGGAATCCTAAGATTTCAAGATTAGGATTGAGAATCTTAGGGATCCTATTTGACCAAACTTGCTTTATTGGCTAGGCAAGTTTGAAATGTATCTACTATAAATAGCTAAAAACTTAAATTCAAGACTAATTAGGGCTTATTAAAGATTAGGCCTATAATTAAATATAATTAAAAATTGAGAAAATTTGCATTGTTTTTATTTGTTTAACAATAATAGTTTAGCTTTGTTGCCTCAAAGTAAGAAAAAAATTAAAAATGCAAAATTGTATATTGACTTGATTTGATTACAACTAGGGCCTATTAGGCTTTTCATAATAAGATTTTCATATTGTTTATTCTGCTTTCAGAATTGGTTCCAGAACTGTGTTCTAGTTCTGGAATTGGGAGCAATAAATTTTATTGATCCATTGTCATGTTTATATTTTAATAGTAAAAATTGACATATTTGGAATTGTAAATTTTTTATTATTAGTATATAATTTTTAGTATATAGATAGCAATCTAGTGCAGCTCCCCTTTGGGGCACCCAATAAGCAAAGAGCAAAAATACTTCATGGAAAACAATTAAAAAAGCACTTTTCTTAAATACTGATTCCTTTTTCACTTTTAAAAAAGCATCTTATTCATGTGGAATTGTCACGGACAATTATATTTGCTATAAATTTTTTTTTTCTAAAATTAATAAATCGACAACAAAATATAGCTTTCACAAAGATAATAGACATTCCCTCTAAACAGAAAATATTACCAAGACAGCAAGCATCCCTTTAGATAGTAAGCACCCCCTCCAAAAGTAAGCAACCACAGATAGCAAGCATCCCCTAATACTTGTAGCAAGCATCCGCCTATATAACAAGCATCTATAGATAGAAAGCATCTCCCAGATATTATTGAAGCATCCACCTACATAGCAAGCATCTGCAGATAGCAAGCATCTCCCAGATATTATAGAAGTATCTACCCAGATAGCATCCTGCAAATAGCGAGAATCCCTAAATAGCAAACATCCCTGCATAGAAAGAATCCCATACATGTAGCCAAGCTTATCAAGCACAATAATCCTTTGTTTGCCAAGTGCAATAATTTTTGGTCTATCAAGTACAGTAATCTTTGGTTTATCAAGTGCAATAATCCTTGGCTTATCAAGTGCAGAAATCCTTGGTTTATCAAGCACATGAAAAGAAAATTTCACTACTTTTATACTCTTTATATATATACACTACTTATATAACTGATTCAAACCCAGGTTGCTACATTAGCAGTCCAATCTGTTCAACTCTAGTTTAGCTCTCATTGAATTTATAAATTAAATTATAGCACTTATAATTCAACACTCATACCAAGTCAATTGAGTAAAAATTACACAAAGCAGTTATGAGATAATCAATTTCTTAGGCAAGTCAGTACCAGTTTCTATTAAAGTTAGCAATGTGGTTACGCATTATAAATCAAGTTATTGTGCTATGCTTCCACATTGCATTTTCAATACTGTGATATGATTCAATTCAGTGTCAAAATTCAAGTAGTACATACATGATAAATAAAAAGCCTATTGTGATACAATCTATTTCAGAATCAGAATTCAACCAGTCAGTTTTTTTTCTAGCATTCTTACAATGCATTTCAAGTCAAAAGAGCTGCTTGACCTTTGCAAAAAAGCATGTTTTTTGAATATATAATTCCTTTAACATCAAGCAATTTTTAGCCACAATGCATGTATAAGGGGAAATCCAAAAATCAGGGGCAAGTTTTATGAAAATTCGTTTTTTGGCAATTTGAAAGCAATAAAGCTATAAAATAAATTTATTCAAGTTTTTAAAAAGTAAAAAAGTCTATTAAAGCACAAATTATTATCGTATAGCTTTATTTTTAATAAAATGATTTGTTAAAACGGTAAGTTTAATTAAGACCTAAAATGAGTCTAATGAAAATGATAGAAAAGCTATAATAATGTATTTTATTAATTTTAACTATCTTATAATATTACACTCTATAATTCTACAACATATTTTACATTATTTTCAAGGGTTTATTTGTTTATCACTTTTGTTACTCTTGACAATGTGTATTTTGTAGAGTTCGTTTGCAATAAATTGTATTCAACGTAAGTTTATTATTTAAACATACAAATTCCCGTAAGGATCAGAAAATTGCATTTTACTCAGCTTCTACTGAAGCGATTTGGAAAATTCTTTTTTTCTTGCATATATGCCGCGATGATACATGTTTTAGTGTAATTTCATTGTTCTTCGTCGCTTAATAAGCATACAGTAAGCATCTGATTTGGAAGCCGGGTAACACATTGGAATTCCCATAAGGATTGGAAAATTGCATTTTACTCAGCTTCTATTGAAGCGATTTGGAAAATTCTTTTTTTCCTGCATACACGCCGCAATGATATATGTTTTAGTGTAATTTCATTGTTCTTCGTCGCTTAATAAGCATACAGTAAGCATCTGATTTGGAAGCCGGGTAACACATTGGAATTCCCAAAAGGATTGGAAAATTGCATTTTACTCAGCTTCTACTGAATCAATTTGGAAAATTCTTTTTTCCTGCATACACGCCGCGATGATACATGTTTTAGTGTAATTTCATTGTTCTTCGTCGCTTAATAAGCATACAGTAAGCATCTGATTTGGATGCTGGGTTCACATTTTGTGGTACCATTTTTTACCCAAAATTTTTAGGTCTAAATATAGGCATATTACAAATACTAATACTATGCAAGTTGATATTTAAATGAAAGAAAACAACTTAAAGATTATTTTGCAACAAGGAATTAGCGATATATTTACTTTTAGAGAAAGATGTTTGCTGGCAAACTTTGCACTTTATATTAGTACAAGCTGTTGAAACCCCCGGATTTTGAACCCGGGGAATTTCAATCCCTGGAACTATTTTTGCATGTACTCGTATGTCGTATTCTAAAATCTGAGGTCAAACTCAAACAAAAACTTGTTAATAGTTAGGTTAGAATTAAACATAAAATAGAGTACATTCGTGAAAAATTAGGATTTGAGGCAAACATTTATATTGTTGGCTGGGGTGCTGCGAACAGGCAAACTCTGGCCTCTGCCTCTCCTTATGTCCCTTGGATCCTTAGAAACTTCGATCTTCTCTTCTGTTTCCTCTCCTCTCTCTCGTCTCTATCTCTTCTATCTCTCTCCTCTATCCCCTATTCTCTCATCTATTCCCTCTCCCCTCTATTCTTTTATCCCTCCTCTCCTCCTCTCTACTCTGTACTCTCTCCTCTCTCTCCTTCTCCTCTCCTCTCTTCTCTTCTTTCCTCTCTCCTCTCTCCTCTCTTCTATCGTCTCTTCCCTCACCTCTCTTCTCTCTTGTCTTTGCTCTCTTATCTATCTCTTCTTTCTCTTCTTTTATCTTTTCTCTCTTCTCTCTTCTCATTCTTTCTGCATGTTCTCTCCTCTCTCTTTCCCTCTCTCTCTCCTCTCTCTCTCCCTCTCTCTCCTCTCATCTCTCTGCTCTTTCCTGTCCCATCTCTCTTTCTCCTCTAATCTCTCCCCTGTTTCCTCTCCTCTCTCGTCCTTTCTCCTCTTTCCCCTGTCCTCTCGGTTCTCTCCCCTCCCCTCCCCTCCTCTTTCCTCACTCACTTCTCTCTCCCTTGTCTCCCCTCTCATCTCTTATTTCTATCCTTTTTTCTCTCCACTCTCCCATCTCTCGTCTGTTCACTCTCGTCTCTGGTCTCTCATCTCCCCTCTCTCATCTGCCATCTTTACTCTCTTATACTCGTATGTTTTCTCACCTCTCTCATCTGTACTCTTCTCTTTCCCCTCTTTTGACTCCTCTTTCCTTTCTCCTTTTTCCCTTCTCTTCTCTTCCCTCTTCTATTCTCTCCCTCTCTTGTCTTCTCTCTTCTCTCTTCACTCTCCTCTCTCCTCTCATATATCGCGTTCACTCTCATCTTTGCTCTCTACCCCCTCTCTCTTCTGTCATCTTTACTCTCCACTCTCCTGTGTACTCTTCTCTTTCCCCTCTACTGAATCCTCTCTTCTTACTCCTCTTCTCTTCCCTCTTCTATACTCTTTCCCCTCTATTCTCTTCTCTTGTCTCTGCACTCTGCTCTCTCTTCCTTTATCTCTCATCTCTACTTTCTCATCTTTCCTTTCATCTCTCTCATCTCCACAATCTCATCTATTTCCTCTCTCCTCTTCCTCCCTTTACTCTATCATCTCTCCTTTCTTCTCTCTTCTTTCTCAACTCTCTCTCTCTCTCTCTCTCTCTCTCATCTCTTATCTCCTCTCTTCTCACTCCTCTCTACCTCTCTCCCCTCCTATCTACTCTCTGTTCTCTATTCTCTTCTCACTCTTCTCTACTCTCCTCTCTCATCGATCCTCTGTCTCATCTCTCCCCTCTTCTCTCTTCCTCTTCTCTCCTCTACTCTTTCCTCTCCCTCCTGCCTCCCCTCCTCTCGCTTCCTCCTCCCATATTCTCTGCTCTCTCCTCGTCCTCACCCCACTCGTCTCCCCTGTTATCTTATATATTTTCTCTTACCCCCCTCTCGCCCTTCCTCTCTTTCTAATAGTCTATTCCTTTTCTTTTTCACTCTCATCTGGCCCGCAGCCATGAGTTGGATTCTTTATCTGGCCTTTGAGTTAAAAATCTACCGATCCCTGCTTCGAAAGCCAGTTTGTGGGACGTTACTACCATGGTTATCATTTCTCATGCTTTAATCACGTCACCTTTCTGGCCAATTAGCAGCCCTGAGAGGAATTTGTGTATCTCCAGCTCCACCACCCAGTCTGCACTCTGCAGCAGTCTAACAACCAAGGAAATACGCATTTCTTAGGAGTCATTTAAATTTTAAAGTTACCCTATGCAAAACTTAATGTTAAAAGCTTCATGGTGTAACTAATTGAGTAGTATTGCATTGTAATAAGTTATTCATTAATTTTTCGCTATTTTTACAAACCATCCCGCATCGCCTTGATTTGCCTGTTTGCCATCTACTGTTAAACTGCTGCAGACTTGTGTCTATACAGAGGACAGTGGTTTGAATCTCTCACTGAAACTGTCTCTCCTCTCCACGCCTCTCCACTCGCGCGGGGGTACAGAGAAGGCTATTAAAAAGTTATTCCAAAACACTGTACATTCGCTATGTACATTGAGCCCTATCGCCTGACCCTTCGTCTGGCTCTGGGGGAATGAGTGAGTGAGTGGCACAAACAACAGAAAAAGCAGACAAACTTCACATGCTTACAGTTTCTGTTCTGATTGAGTTAGAGAGTTGAAACTTTACATTTAGACAGAGAATGAATCAAAGAAGAATTGTGTTAAGTTAGAAGTCAATCGCTTCACGTGGAGCAAACTTATGGCAACCGAAAGTTAGGCATTTTAAAACCTGATTCACACCCTTTGCCCAGATCGGGAAAGAGAGGCAGGCGGGCGGAGGTTGGGGTGGCTGCCTCGCTGAAAAAAACAGCCAAACTTTAAAAGTGCACAGTGGCTTTCAGGATTAACTTTGAGGTTTGAAATTTTACACGATTGTGTCAAAATAGTTGAAAATTGCCTGTGTCAAATTTGAAGAGAATCGGTAGAAGTGGAGCGGCGCTATGGAGGATTTAGTGAAAAAATCGCGCATTTTGAGCAGTTTTTTGCACTTTCAGGTGGGAAGACTCAAATTTAGGAAATTTTAAGGTAGCCTAAAACATTCTCCGTAGTAAGTTTAGGGTGGGTGTAAAGTTTGGTGTCATTTGGTTGAGCAGTTTGGGAGTCCATAGCGATCAAAATTGTCCACACACAGACACACAGAGTTTTGATTTTTATAGTTAGAGATGAATTTTTGCGAGTTTATATGGTTTTAGAAAAACTTTGAAATCCTTAGAAATACTTCATCTTTTTGAATTGAATAAAAAGTAAAACACAGATTACTTTCTGTTTTGTAAGTAGTAAAAAAATTAGCCTTCTCTAAGGCCTACAAGTCTTAAAATTAATTGTTTAATAATGAAAAAAAGTGAAACAAAAAATTGCGAATCGGTCAACTTGGACTTTCAAAATGCTTTTTTGTGGTTTTTTCTTATTTATTCAACAATATAAAGCATGAGAACAATAGTTTTTATCCAGAACTATTTTCTAAAGACCTATCTATCTTTCAAAAACCTTTTTTAGATACATTACTTTCCATCGAATGTCCGCAGATTTGTTTTATCATTTTATCCCACGTTTTTGGATTTTGCCATAAACATAGAGAAATTTCTGATTGAACAATTCAAGTTTGAAAAAAATTGGTTTAGCTGTTTTTGCTTTAATTGATCATATAGATAGATAGATACCTACCAAGAAACCATTTTTAGTATATAGATGGATTATTTTATTTTTTGTCATATCCAAGAAGAAACAAAATCAAAGAAAGACAAAATCAAATTGTAAAGACTGGCAAACATGAAATGGGTTTGAAGCTTTTTATTTTCCTATTGATTCTAGTTTTGGAATCAGAATTATTCTAGTTCTAGAATTAATCTTTGTGAAAAGCCTATAAAAGAAGAAAAAGAATTAAAAGCATTGGTTAGGCCTATATATGGCAATAATAGCAATAAAATTGTAACATATCTATTTAGGCCTATGGCCTATTCAAAGACAGGGCCTAATGATATTAATAATTATGTATTGAGGCCTAGCCTATCTATACTGAGGCTCTAGTCATTTATTCACTATTTAAAATTAATATAATCAACTTACCTTCGAATATCAAATTGAAAAACCATAATAGAGCTCCCTGACTTCAGTGATGTTTATTGGTAATTACTATTACTATTACAAATTTAATGAAAGAGCGATGAGTTTAGGACACAATAGCAATAACAATGTTGTCTTGTCTATCAAGATTTAGGCTTTAGCTAGGCCCTAGCTATATAAAATTTTACACTCTTAATGTAGTATATGATTAGTAAGCCTTTATACTATTTAGGAAACGTAGAATTGTACTAATTTGAGTAGGGTACGCTAGTACTAATAATTGAATATCAATAGCTAAATGCTCTTAAATAAATGCAGGCGCAGGCCAAGATGACAAGTAGAGTAGTAGGCCTAGGGCTATAATGCAATCGTAAAACCCTTTACTAGCTTTAGTGAGTTCAATTGTTGGAATAAAATCTGATTAAATCGATCAGACCTAGTTGTTACCAACTATGTTTATCTACAACGACCATTCAAAACGCCAACTGACAAGGTAAAACTTGTATATTGTTGTACAGTCCGTTTTTAAAAATTGCACTTGCCATATTTTAACTAATTTATAAGCTACCATATAAGAATGATAATTTTATAAACGAAATAACTAAACATAAAAGCTTAAACACGAAAAAGGTATAATTTTTATTGTTTTGTTTTGATCGCAGAACTTCTTATAATTTTTCTTAGAATACCTGTAGTATACTTGCTCTTCGCAGTCAAGTGGAAATTCAACAAAACTGCAGTTATTTTATGGTCTTTATGATTGCAATTTCAAGGGTTTTCAATGGATTAATTTTTTAAGGTTAAACATAATGCAGTCTTCTAAGTCAAACCACGGTTCTCTGAATCCTCGAAAGTTCGACGAAAAAATTGCATTGCTTCAAGCAGGTGAAGATGAATCCAATGAAAAATTTAATCGTTTGCTAAACGAATTAAGCGTTTTAAAAAACAGAGTAAGTGTTTTTTTAACATAAATTTCATGTTAAATATAAGCTTATTGTTTGTTCTATTTGTAGTTGAGGTGTATATGCTATTCTAAAATTTATAGCTATGCCTATGGGTAATTTTGAGTAGGCCTAAGGGCCTATCCATTTTTTGACTAAATTGTGGCTTTTGATCTCTACTTTTTAAAGTTAATTTTCAAAAAAATATTTCAACACTAAACACAATATATAACTTGGTTAAATATTGTTATTTATATATAGGGCCTAATATCTTAAAGTGCAGTGTTTGGTTTGGCAAAGCTCCCACTTTTAGTACTGGAAGTTACTTTTTTTACCTGTACAACTTTCACCAATGCATTTTCAAACACAGTTTGATAAATTAAAATATTGCAAAAAGTGTCAGAAAAAGTGTTGTGATGCCAATGGTTAACTTTTGCTATTCACATTTTTAGATGCATTCTATAGTCTATAGTCCAGATTATGCTAGGTGGGGTGCATGCAGCATGCCCAAACAGAAATTAAATAATTAAAAAAAATGCATACCCACATATGCGCAACAGTCGGCCAAGCCGACCGATTTGGCAGCCAATCAAGGAAGTTGCAAAAATGCCCACCCGAAAAAATACCAAAGTAGTATTACTAAGTAGCTGACGAGACATTTTGACCTAATAAGAGAGTCATAGTTACTTCTGCTATTTACCCAAAGTTGCGTTAATTTTGCTTTAGGGTTTTTATTACATGTAAGTCGCATTTTTGGCCAAAAACTATGTTGCATTTTTGTTAAAACTAAGTCGCATGGCTGACCGAATTTTGGAGGTTGCGCATATATGTGCATACCAAAAAAATAAGTGCATACCCATTCTCAAAACTATGCCAGTATTGTGATAATAGGATATATGCGCAACTTTGGAATCACCTAGCTGTTTCTATTGGCAACACACATATATAAGTTGCTATTGGCTGAGAACAGTCATATGACTACTTTATTTGTCCAATAGTAACTTACATGTGTGTGTTTCCAAAAGAAATGGCCAAGTGAAACAAAGGTTGCACCCAAACATGGACAATAAATGACCTTTTTTGAATTGCATAATGAACATTTTTTGGCTAATAATTTGGTTCATTTCTCTGCTTTTTTGATGATACTATTTACAATAGAAAATTAATATATTCAGATTTGTTTGAATGCTTTATTATGAGCTTAAAAACCTAGAAGGCTTAAAATTTATGCTTTAAATGAACCTATTTTAAATTTTTTTTCATATTAATTCTTCCGCATGATTCTATGCAATGCATGCTAGGCCAGGATGGAATTCTTGCACAAAAGTTGTTACACATTTGTGCGCGATTGTTCAATTCATGCCCGCTAAAAAAGAGCCTACTTGCGCGCTCTTAAAGAAAGTCTGTGTGCACTCCATTGATGCGCTTGTGAAGAAGCTGTTTGCTGCAGAATCATAAATAGGATTTGACTTTTATATGCATTCAACATGGTTATGTGCCATGTAGTATATGCATGCTCAAGCTCTCCTACTCCTACTTCCCCTGAACAAGAATTCCATCCTGGATGCTAGGTATATATGCACACTATTTTCTTAGGAGTGATACACAGTGCGCACCAAATTTGCATGCCTACTTTTGGCATGCAAGGCTAATGGACACCCAAATTTTTAGGCATTTACTATATAATCTGGAGTGTGGCTTATATTTTGGAAGGCTACATGGGAAGGGAAATCCTGGCATATAGTAAAAGTCTAACAGTTTTTCAGCATACATCAGAGTATATGACCTCAGGATACTCAGGATCATAGTACACCTGGGCCAGAATGAATCCTATCAAAAAAAGTTTGATTGTACCATGTGCCAGAACAAATCCTATAAAAAAACTTGCTTGTGCTGTGCTAGAACTATTTTTATCAAAAAAATTTTGCTCACTTTGTGTACCATAGCTTTTTGAAAAAAATGCAGAAATCAATAATTTTCCATTTGAAAAACACTAGTAGAACTTGTTTTTTAATCTGTTTCATAGAAAATGCAATGTTAACGTAAATTAATTAAAAAGCTGTCAATATACCAGCAAAAAGAAGTGCTAATAAAAAGAAATTACATGCTAATTTTCTGTCAGAGAAAATATTGTCTTCTTAAAAGTTTTTGTCTTGCACCAAATTGTGCCAATTTTTTATCTTATGCTATACTGTGCCATATTTTTATCCCTTGCCTATAGTTGCACCAGAATGCACCAGCGTGGCACATGTCCAACCCTCTTTTGTGCCAGAATTTTCCATGAAAAAGGCCATCTTCCTAACTATGGCATTTGACTAGCATATATAACATAGCAAATGCACATGCACAACCTTGGGAATCACTCAGCTGTTTCTATTGATAACACACACATGTAAGTTGCTATTGGCTAAGAGCAGTCATGGGACTACTATTCCGTCCAATAGTGACTTACATGCGCATGTTGCCAATAGAAATAGCCAGGTGAATCCTTAGGTTATGCCCAAGCATGAAAGTTTGGCTGCTATAAAACTATAACACAATACTAGTAGGGTGACAAGAATGACCCAGATAACTAAAAATTGTCTAAAATATCCTACTCATTAAGACACACCTTTTGCATAAAAATTATCTCATATTTCTGAAGAGTTGGAATCAACATTTGAAAATTGGCCTCCAAAATCTTTTCTATGAATTGCAAGTATAGTGTCATAATATATCAGATACTATTAATCCTTGTTTTATAATGGTTTTGTTTATTTAGTCAGATTTTAGATACAATAATAATAAATATTAAATAGCATCTTTATTTGAAAAATAACTGAATGTTTAACTCTAGACCAACACGTTTTTTTTTTACAAAGACATGCTTGAGCACTTTTAATTGGTGGTTCTTTAAAATTAGAAAGGACCAGTAACCAAAGTGCCTGAAGTTACTCTCCTTCAAACTGGAAGTTACTTAACCTCCAACATTGTTAAAATGTAATTAGACCATCTTGCAGCCAATAGCCATTATCATGGTCTGGTGCATATTGGCTCCTAGCAATGTGGGCATGGTCTAGTATGCTAGAATAGTCTGGCCTAGGAAAGGAGGGCATATGGCACAATTTAAACCTTATTGGCTTTAATCTATATTATGGAAAGTATAGGATATACCAAAAACTTGTGGCATACAAATGCTTTAGCTAGTGTATATCTAGTATATAAATGCTTTGGTATTGGCTGGTATACATCTGGCATACAGGAAAAATACAATTTAATTTCTGGCACAATTATTGGCTTATAGTTCTTAACTATATTTCTTCAAGCTTGCAACACAGTATATTAGGCCTAAGCATTGTCAGAAAGGGGTCCAATGTATGCCAGAGTTTTTTGGACAAAACTTTACATTTATACGAAGCATGCCAAAAATTGGAAATGTGACTGTCATGTCACATCATATGCTTTACTAGATAGCTGAATACTTTCTGGTAAATATATATCACAATCTGCAATATGGGCAATAGGGTAACCAGATTTGGTCATCAAAAATGGTCATCAAAAAACTACAATCAATACTCATAGAAGATAGCAAATTTATAATATAATAAAGATTGCAGCATGTTTATTCCAGTAAAAAATGAAACATTACCTAAACATTTTAGAAAACCCCTAATTAAAACAGCTGCCATCAAAGGGTCTGTTTTTTTCACCAAAACATCTTGTTACCAAAACAATTATAGCTAATTCTTTAAGATCTTTGAGTTTGTCAATTTTATTTCAATGATCCTTATAATAGAAGTGTTTAGAGCAGTTTTTTGTTTATTGTCTAAATGATTTTACCTTTTCTAAAGTAGGTGTCTCAAATTTTTTACTGAATAAAATTGCAATTTCTGCTACACTTCTATATAATATACATTTTTATTGTCAAAATTTCATAATGCTTTATAAAACTTGACGAATTTCAAGCTTGTGAAGATTGTCATGATCCTATGACAAATGATTGACAATCGGATTCTGATCACTCCCTACCCCCCACTGCTCCACAATGTTGCTCAGTTGTCCACCGGAGACCCGGCCAGACGCACCGTATCCACGCCAAATGTTTCCGGTGGCGCCAGGTCTGGCGGCGCCAGTCCCGCGCCAAGCGGTGTCTACCCAGCGGCAGCGGCGCCAGACTCCGCGGCAGCTCCATCAACCCCAATCGGTCAATGCGGTTTGAGCGACTCTTCATCCAGCCTAGCCGTGGGATTGCAACAGCAGCCCAACCCCCTGACCCTGTCTCCTCAGCACCAGCCCAACTACAGCAACTCTCCCGTGAGCTCTCCAACACACGCTGCCAGCGCCTATGCAGCCTCCCCAACTGGCTATGCTCTGAGCCCAGCCTCCGCCCTTCATCAGCAACAGCACAGCAGCAGTGCTAAGCATCGAGTTCGCGAATACATCATCTCTAAAAGCCGCGATCATCGACCGCATCCTTATTCGCCAACCCATCGGTCCAGAGACGAGTACGATGAACAGCACTTTGGCGGCGGCGGGGTCGGTGGCGGCGGCCTGGGCCCCCCGCTGGGCCCTCGCCGGGCTTCATCAGACACAAATATTGCTGAGAAGCTGCAGCAGCCCGGCTTTGCAGATTTCTATTACGGAGCAGTTGGCAGCGATGGCCAGCAGTTCCAGGTTCAACAGCAGCTGCCACCGCAGCCCATAGCCGTGTCAATGACTTCTCCGTTGCTGCAGCAGCAGCTTCTTCTTTTGCAACAACAACAACAACAACAGCAGCAGCAGCAACCGGTGATGCTTCAGAGTGACATGACCAAACTAAGCTTGGCTAATCAGCCTGTGCAATCTGTCAATCAGCAGCCATCTCTGGTAGCCGCACTGTTAACTGCTCCTGGAAGCAGCAACTGTCACAGCAACAGCAATAATTCCGGCCAAAATTATCGATCCAGCTGGCATCACTATCAGATGACTCAATCGGATGAAGATCTATCCGGCTTAGCTGCTTCATCTCCGTCGGCCCAGCCTCCTCAACAGGTGGCGCCAGGCCAGCTAGTGCTGCCGCAATCGCCCACTGGCCCAATACCGGATATCCGGGTCACTCCCATCAGCCAGGCCGCCGCCATGCCGCCTCCGCCGCCCCCGATGCAGCAGCCGCCGCCTCTGACCACCGTCTCGATGACCGCCTATGCGAATCCTGACTTGACTCAGCAGCACCTGGATAATAGCTGCGGTGGTGAGTGATGCTGCTGGCAGAATCTTGATCTTCATCTTCATCCAATAGATCAGGCCTGAAGCCAATCAATCAGCTCTGAAGCCAATCAATCAGACCCTGAACCCAATCAATCAGCTCTGAAGCCAATCAATCAGACCCCGAAGCCAATCAATCAGACCCTGAAGCCAATCAATCAGACCCTGAAGCCAATCAATCAGACCCTGAAGCCAATCAATCAGACCCTGAAGCCAATCAATCAGCCCTGAAGCCAATCAATCAGACCCTGAAGCCAATCAATCAGCCCTGAAGCCAATCAATCAGACCCCGAAGCCAATCAATCAGACCCTGAAGCCAATCAATCAGACCCTGAAGCCAATCAATCAGCCCTGAAGCCAATCAATCAGACCCTGAAGCCAATCAATCAGCCCTGAAGCCAATCAATCAGACCCTGAAGCCAATCAATCAGCCCTGAAGCCAATCAATCAGACCCGAAGCCAATCAATCAGACCCTGAAGCCAATCAATCAGACCCTGAAGCCAATCAATCAGACCCTGAAGCCAATCAATCAGCCCTGAAGCCAATCAATCAGACCCTGAAGCCAATCAATCAGACCCTGAAGCCAATCAATCAGACCCTGAAGCCAATCAATCAGACCCCGAAGCCAATCAATCAGACCCTGAAGCCAATCAATCAGACCCTGAAGCCAATCAATCAGACCCTGAAGCCAATCAATCAGACCCCGAAGCCAATCAATCAGACCCTGAAGCCAATCAATCAGCCCTGAAGCCAATCAATCAGACCCTGAAGCCAATCAATCAGCCCTGAAGCCAATCAATCAGACCCTGAAGCCAATCAATCAGACCCTGAAGCCAATCAATCAGACCCTGAAGCCAATCAATCAGACCCTGAAGCCAATCAATCAGCCCTGAAGCCAATCAATCAGACCCTGAAGCCAATCAATCAGCCCTGAAGCCAATCAATCAGACCCTGAAGCCAATCTAACTGACTTTAAAGTGCACTTAAACACTCGCAGTCCGTCGAGACTCGTACACCATGGCAACTGAGGTGCTGGCCAGCTTAGCGACTGCGGCGCCCCCAGCCGGTTTGGATTCCAAAATGAACGGCGATCAAGGTGGCGGATTCACTTTCTAAGTCTGCGTGCTGAATATCGAGATGAAGAACAGGTATTTAAACATTGTATTTTAAGGCAACAACAAAGATTTTGTAAATAAATTCGAAATTTTGAGCATTCTCTGGAGTGTTGTTTCATGGTTTTAAAACTATATGCTGGAATTCTGTTTGAACTGTTTGAATCTGTTTGCTGTTCCAAGGGTTTTGTCTGTTAATTAATAATCATATAAATGATTGTTTTAACTGTGCATAAGTAGCAAATATAAGTGGCTATTTTCATCTCACTGCTGCCATGTTTCTGTGCTTTATTTAAACTGTTTATTTGCCAGTATATGTCTGAGTGCCTGCGTACGGTATTGACGCGCCTGTATGTGCGACTGAAAGGTCGGGGGTTCGATTCTTGACCTACTCAGAACAATTTGAGCAAGAGACACTTAACTCTGCATTGCTTCAATTCACCCAGCTGTAAAATGGGTGCCAGCATTAGCTGGGGTAATTGAGGGTGTGTGTGGCGACCCCCAGTCCTTGGACTGAACAGCCGTACGCAGCCTTCAGATGCGCCGCGCAATAGCTGCGGCTGAGCTGTCGGTTGCACATCTGCTCATTAGGGTAGGTGTAATCAATTACTCTATTATTATGTGCTCAGGAGCCAGTGGAATGGGCCGAATTGCCAAGAGTTGCCATCAACAATCGTGTTCTTTAAAACTCAAATTTGCAAGCCAAGCCCCGTCTGTCTAACTTGCAGCTGCAGTTGTACTTTTAACAAAGCGCAGAAGTAAGCATATTTGCTTTACTGTGCGTACACAATAATATGTTATCATAATTTCTTGCTGTCAGTTTTTTTTCGTTTGGTACGCTTACTCTGCGTTATAATTATAGTTGTAAAATTGACTCAATGCATGCTTTGGTTGTGGTTAAAGTCGTTTATAATCTTTCTTTGCCAACCACCCTATGATCAAAATATTTACTGGTTTAATCTGTACTTTTGTCGTGCTTTTTTTCTTTGGTTCCTTTATATGCGATCAAAACAATATTAGTTCTTTATCAACTATTTAGTATTATGCTTTATACTGCATATTAACCTATTATAAGTTAGTTATGGTTAAACTGCTCAATGAAAGTTATCTGGGTTTTCATTGTGACAATGGTTATTGGTCAGCGTGAAATTCTTAGTAGAAGTCTTCTCTTCTCTCGCGGTAAATATCATCTTAACTAGCTCATTTTTTCACTTAAGCATATTCTTAGATGAAAAAGGTGAACCTCCTGTCCTATAATCGTGATTTGGCCAAAGCTTGTAATTTTTTTAATAATAATTTTTATGTGCGTTTAAATAGTATTTTTGCATATTGCGATACTGTACATATTTTAAGCTGCATCGTAAATAATGATTGTAAGGTTGTGTTGAGTCAGTGTCAGATTGATGAGCTGCTGACTCAGTCAGGTGTGAGATTGATGAGCTGCTCAGGTGTGAGATTGATGAGCTGCTGACTCAGTCAGGTGTGAGATTGATGAGCTGCTCAGGTGTGAGATTGATGAGCTGCTCAGGTGTGAGATTGATGAGCTGCTCAGGTGTGAGATTGATGAGCTGCTCAGGTGTGAGATTGATGAGCTGCTCAGGTGTGAGATTGATGAGCTGCTGACTCAGTCAGGTGTGAGATTGATGAGCTGCTCAGGTGTGAGATTGATGAGCTGCTCAGGTGTGAGATTGATGAGCTGCTCAGGTGTGAGATTGATGAGCTGCTGGCTCAGTCAGGTGTGAGATTGATGAGCTGCTGACTCAGTCAGGTGTGAGATTGATGAGCTGCTCAGGTGTGAGATTGATGAGCTGCTGACTCAGTCAGGTGTGAGATTCATGAGCTGATCAGGTATGATTGGATTGATGAGAATGATGAAATGCTGACTCAGTCAGGTGTGAGATTGATGAGCTGCTCAGGTGTGAGATTGATGAGCTGCTGACTCAGTCAGGTGTGAGATTGATGAGCTGCTGACTCAGTCAGGTGTGAGATTCATGAGCTGATCAGGTATGATTGGATTGATGAGAATGATGAAATGCTGACTCAGTCAGGTG
Organism: Macrostomum lignano; assembly: GCA_002269645.1. Lineage (NCBI taxonomy): Eukaryota > Metazoa > Platyhelminthes > Macrostomidae > Macrostomum > Macrostomum lignano. The sequence goes on along the minus strand of NIVC01003431.1, from coordinate 45,954 downwards.
TGAGATTGATGAGCTGCTCAGGTATGATTGGATTGATGAGAATGATGAAATGCTGACTCAGTCAGGTGTGAGATTGATGAGCTGCTCAGGTGTGAGATTGATGAGCTGCTGACTCAGGTGTGAGATGAACGATATAGTGTCTCAGTCTCAAGTTTACAGGCGCACTCGACCTGATAAATAAAGTTTTGTGTTTATCTCAAGTGTACAATATCATGATTGTCAAATAAAATACATGTCGAACTACAGTATCAATTAATCATTATTTATCTAGCCTTGATCAGTGTCAAGTTTCTCTTTTTGTTTACTTTTTGTCTCTTTGCCTCTTCCTCGTTTTAAAAACACAAGACCGCCAGTACTGTTATAATTACCATTTAATGCTTACTTAATTATTTGTATTTTTTCTACCTGTACTATGGTTCACTCTCAGTTGCCAATGTAATCATTTTCTAATCCTACATTAATCTATACAGTATCAGCTCTGTTTGTCAGTTTGTCATCTCTGTCTGAGGCTTCTGTTTTACATCTGCTGCATAAATACTACTAATATACTGTACAAGTAATTCTCCTATATTTACAAAGTAGAGATCGCCTATTCATTATGTTTGCTATTGAGAAAACAACAATATAGAGATGAGATATTGCTTTTGGTGTGCTTCAACTTTTACCTTTTAATAAAATGCCCGCTTGCTTGGTACGCAAATTTTATTATTATTATTAAATATTTACTAAACGAAAAGCAATTCAACTTACTCTTTGTTTTAAAAAATTGGCCTTCTGCGATTGGTTGCTTTGAGTGTAGGAGCTCGTAGTGCTCATTCTGTGGATATAAGAAATTCAGAACTAAGCTCAGTCGTTTGATGTATCTAGAATATAAATTTTGAGTGTTTAGAATCTAAACTGAACTCAAAACTAAACTCTAGCATCGAGTGTTTAGAATCTAAAACAAACTCTAAACTAAACTCTAGCATCGAGTGTTTAGAATCTAAAACAAACTCTAAACTAAACTCTAGCATCGAGTGTTTAGAATCTAAAACAAACTCTAAACTAAACTCTAGCATCGAGTGTTTAGAATCTAAAACAAACTCTAAACTAAACTCTAGCATCGAGTGTTTAGAATCTAAAACAAACTCTAAACTAAACTCTAGCATCGAGTGTTTAGAATCTAAAACAAACTCTAAACTAAACTCTAGCATCGAGTGTTTAGAATCTAAAATAAACTCTAAACTAAACTCTAGCATCGAGTGTTTAGAATCTAAAATCAACTCAACACTAAACTCTAGCATCGAGTGTTTAGAATCTAAAATAAACTCGACACTAAACTGTGGCATCGAGTGTTTAGAATCTAAAACAAACTGTAAACTTTAAATTTATAAAATGATTCCAGATTCTGTGGCACACCGAAAAAAGACGTATCAAAAATGTTTTGTTTGCTACTCCTGTAGTTGTCCATATTGGATGTCTGACAATAATTGCAATATTTATAATGTATCCAAACTTCAGGTACAACAGGTCTCTGTCTTTCAATTGCATGGACAGCCATAAAATCAGTCGGACTAGTGGGATAGGAAGTCTTCTGCAGCTTTTTAGTGCTATAAATTTCCAGTATCTCATCTAATTGTGGAATTCCAAATTCCAGATGAGGTGCACTTAATTCGGGGAGTTCCCGGATACGCACTGAACACGTGTACTGATTCCATTTGGCTGCAGTCGCGGGCAGGACCACTGTAGTATTAACAGGGCGATCAGAAGCTGAAAGATCATGTATTTTATGTAGGCCGATTTCCTAAAAAACGAGTAATTTAGCATGCGCAACATGATGTTACTCTATTGTGTAGTGAAAGTTTCATGTTCTTATTTTTATTTACACTCCATAGGCTCAAAACTGTAAACATTCACAAGGGAAAATTTTGTTTTATTACTTCTTGACAACCACAGCGCTCGACTTGAAAAGTCGGGGGTTCGATTCTCGACCCACTCGGAACAATTTCTGTCCTTGAGCAAGAGACACTCAACTCTGCATTGCTTCAGTTCACCCAGCTGTAAAATGGGTGCCAGCATTAGCTGGGGTAATTGAGGGTGTGTAGCGACCCCCCCAGTCCTTGGACTGAACAGCCGTACGCAGCCTTCAGATGCGCCGCGCAATAGCTGCGGCTGAGCTGTCGGTTGCACATCTGCCCATTATGGCAGTATATGTAAATCTACATATGTACATGTACGTACACGAGTGAGCATAAATTGTAGCGCAGCTCTAAAACGGTTCACGTACATGCATGTACAGGTTTATGCTGACATACAACGGGTGCCGTAATTTGTACTTTTAGTAATGCAGTACATATAAACGTATGCTTTTCTTTTTAGCTAGAGACAGGGGCTGTGTGCACCTGGCGCACTTTAAGCGACATTGTTACACAACCGGCGAGGGGCATTATACTGCCCCCCAATCCGCCGAACCCCCTGAACAGGCACACAAGCGCGCGGATACGTACGCATGCAGTCATCGCACAGGCACGCACTCACACAGGAGTGTACAGCATTTATTACAATCTCCAATTCGGAGTCAACAATTTTCATACATGGCCAGCAAGTTGTATCTACATAATTGCCATGGAAACCAGTCTACTCGTTACGGATCGTGGAATGTTAATTATTAATTAAACAATATCATCAAGCGTTTCTAGTATTCTAACATTAATTCTTGATATTAAAATTCGATTAATGTTATTAGGCAATTAATATAGGTATGTATTGTAATTTAATCTAATCTAAAATTAAAATGATTGTCAATATTGAACTAGTAGTTAGGCCGTGATAATTGAACATGTAGAATTAATAATTATTAGGACAAACTGTATATATAATTATATAATTCAGTATATTTACACGCTGCATAATGTGCTAGCAGAGATCCTTTATACTGCATGTGGTGCAGTGCGTACACCCTATGCAGCAGGTACGGATCAAAGCAGTACATTTTAGCAATTTTGATTGCATTGCATTTTGAATTGCATTTGCGTTTTGTTGGCAAGGACAATAAAGAGAAAAGATATAAATATAAACACATATGAACATCAAGTATGTCCCTCAAAATAGGAACTTAAAATTAACATAACCTGAACCTGAACATGTCATTTTGAATTTTAAAGCTCGCATCAAGCAGTGCGTTTAAACAAACAAAAATTGCAATTAGGGTTGCGGGGGTGCACATTGATAATTAAAATAGCTATAAGCATAGCATTTGCAGCTCAACTGAACCCGCGAGTGAAAGCAGAGTGCGAAAGATGAAAAGGAACACAATTTGCAAAAAAAACAAAATTAAAATTGACAAAGCAAAGAGAACATTTGCTTTTCTATATATGCATTCCTTATCAGCTGCTGTGTGCAGTAGCATATTGTGCGCATTTTGTTTAAACTTACAGCAATATGTGTGCGGCAAGAAGGACGTGCAAAAGTTGCTGCGCAAAAATGGAAACAAATTTGACAGTTTGTTCGATTCAAACAAATTCAATCAATGCGGCGATTGAGTAGCAGTCATGTTCTTTGTTCGTTTGACGAATAATTTACATTTTCAAAGCTCATTACACAGGTACATGCTACTGCATGGTAGGCACATATTAAACAACAGTTTAACACAGAATAGTATTAAAAAACGTGATTTTAAAATTCGAAATTGAAAAATGAGCTAAAATAATTATAATATTCGATTGTCAGCAAACTGAACTTTTGTCATTTAAAGGCTGAACCATTAAAGTTGGGGGTGCAAGAGTCCGTCTCATTATAGAAGACTGTTGCACAATTCAAATCCTGGTAATAATTAAGGATTAACAGGCTTAACTAACAAAAATATCACCTTATTTTGCCGTCTATAAAACTGACTGGGTTTAGCTCATTCGGTAGAAAAATATAAGCTCACAAATAATTCGTACACAATGTACAACACTCTACATCTACCTATCAAACTTAATTGCTTCGTTGGAGGATTCGTAGAGTACACAGTGCGAGTGTTGTTTTACAGGGCACAATTTCACAAATGTGACAGCTGGCTGATGGAGGACAGGGACGCCGGCAGGGGAGGCGGCGGCAGCGGCAGCTGAGTTGATGAAGATTGAGGCGACGCCTGTCGGTGCAGCGGGAAAGCCACCTGTGGCGCTGTTGTTGGGCACAGTTTACCGAACGCCTGGCCGAACTGTTGCTGCTGCTGGTGTTGCTGCTGGAGCATCAGCCAGGACTCCGCGCCAATCATCTGCGAGGAGCATCCGGCAGCACTCCCGCTGCCGCCTCCAAGAGTGCCAACATTGTTATAATTGTACGAGGCGTTTTTGGCGCCGTTCGCGCCTAAACCGTGCGCATTGTTGACGCTCTTGTGACTGCCAGTCAGGTTGCTCCGACGCGACGATTGACCACTGCCGACGCCGCAGCAGCACAGTCGGCGGCCGAAGAACTCGCGCCAAGTGGTCAGCGTCTTGCCGGACCAAATCCACACGCCGCTGGTGATCCCCACGGCCAGCTGCATGAACTGGCGCAGCATGAACACGCCGTACTCGGGCTCCAGCTGGCTCAGCTGTCCGTGAGCGGCTGCAGCCGGCGGCTCCGCACCGCATCGACAAGCTTTGGCTCGTAGCCAAGTCTCTCGCAGCTGGGCCTCGTAGAAATGGCAGGCGATCACCACGCAGGCTGGCAGGGTGTACAGGATGGAGAAGATCCCGATGCGGATCATCAGCTTCTCCAGCTTGTAGGTCTTGGCGCAGGCCTGCTGCTTGATGACTGACCGAATTCTGAACAGGGCCACGAAACCGGTGAGCAGGAAGATGCTGCCCAGCAGCAGGTAGGTGATCAGCGGGGCCAGCACGAACAGCCTCATTGCGGTCAGGTTGGTGTTGCCGACCGAGCAGATACCCGAGACTGGGTCGCCATCCACTAGCGAGAATGTCAGCACCAAGATGAACTTGGCAATCGGTAGGAGCCAGGCTAGACAGTGGAATACCTGTATTGGATATTTAAACACAGAATATATAGATGCATATAATTTAGTGGCCGAAGTATTCTGGCGACGCCTTTGGGCGACATCGTCCCACAATCTGCGATGACAAACTTCTGCCCTCCTGGAGCGTGTCCAAAAACACTGTACGCAGGCACGCACTCATGTACATCTCACACAGGGTGTACAGCGTCTCCTTGACTTTCTAATCAAGAAAGACACACCACAAGCACAGTTGACAGTAAAAAACAGTTCTCACCTCGCCATACTTAGCGATGGCCTCGCTGCCCCACTTGAGTCCGGCAGCCAGGAACCAGGCCACGCACAGGACCACCCACCACACGCAGCTGGCCATGCCGAACAGGTAAGTCAGCAGGAACACCACCGAGCACAGCCAAGGACCCGACGAGCCGTAGCGAAGCACCCGACCGTCGCAGCCGATGCCGTCGGGTCCCACGGCCAATCGGATGATGTAACCGAGCGATACCATGACGTAACAGGCTGACATCATCACGATGGGCCGTTCGGGATAGTTAAACCGAGTCCGATCCATCAGGAAGGTGACCAGGGTCATCGCCGAGCTCACCAGACACACCACCGACCAGACGCCGGTCCAGGCCGCCGCGAACTGCCGCCTGCCGCCGTCCTCGGAGCCGCCACCGAAAAAGTAGGCACCCTGGCAGGGCAGGGCGCAGTTCGGCACCCCCGCTGTGCGCACCCGGTTGAACTGCGCCTCGTTCTCCCCGAGAGGCACCAGCGGCGGGCGGCACTGACAGTCGCAATTCGAATCTGATGACGCCGACTGAGAACTGTCGGACTGCGAGCGAACTGTTGGCAGCGGAGTGACGAAGCTTTCGCTGCTGCTACTGGACTTGGTGTGGTTCACGTCCATGCAGAGGATGTCCGGGTTGCCGAACTCTGTTGGCCGAGAGTTGGTGGTTGGTTTGGTTTAGTTTAGTGTGCTTTACTTGCTACAGATGTACTACAGTGATTACTGCAAGATGTAGGGGTAAGGTACTGCCTATTGTAACGTGACGTCTGACCTCGAAGTACGTGGGTGGGTTCGATTCCTAAAGAGAGCTAACCCTGATGTGATAGTGTGATGGCTCTCCTCTCCTATCTCTCCTCTCCTATCTCTCCTCTCTTATCTCTCCTCTCCTATCTCTCCTCTCCTATCTCTCCTCTCCTATCTCTCCTCTCCTATCTCTCCTCTCCTATCTCTCCTCTCCTATCTCTCCTTTCCTATCTCTCCTCTCCTATCTCTCCTCTCTTATCTCTCCTCTCCTATCTCTCCTCTCCTATCTCTCCTCTCCTGTCTCTCCTCTCCTATCTCTCCTCTCCTATCTCTCCTCTCCTATCTCTCCTCTCCTATCTCTCCTCTCCTATCTCTCCTCTCCTATCTCTCCTCTCCTATCTCTCCTCTCCTATCTCTCCTCTCTTATCTCTCCTCTCCTCTCCCATCTGAAGAAAGCTAACCCTGAAGTAAGCGCCTCTGCCTAAGCCTTCGCAGCATCACAACAATTAGACTTAGATGCTGGATTCCACAGTGCAAAAAATCGATATTATCATACCACTCTAATGGGCTTTCAGTTTCCTTAGAAATTCCTTTATTCTAACCACTTCGATGGATCGATTTTTAGACTAAAAGATTGTATGCTGTTGCTGAAAAAAATGTTTTTTCCTGGATTCTTCCCCAACCCCTCTCTCTCTTTCCTGCCCACCATGCGTCTCTATCGATCGATTGAATCGCAGCCCTGTCTCATACTATTTTCACTTCCTAGCTACATACACTCATACGAGCTATAGTTTATATTCATTCTATCAATGTGACCCAGAGCCGGAAGAAGAGTCTGGAAGTAACAACTGCTTTCCCATAAAACCTCCCTCCATGTTCAGACAAATGTAGGCTGATTTCAGTTTTTTCTCTGCTTAGATCACGGATGGGCAACTTTCTGTATTTTCAGTTACAAATTCTGCAACACAGACCGGCCAGCTCAAAGTTTGTGTCTCTTCTCTCTTCTCTCCTATCTCCCCTCTCTCCTCTCCTCTCTCCTGTCTCCTGTCTTCTTTCCTCCTTCTCGTCTCCACTCTCTCCCGTCTCCTCTCCCTCTCTCCTCTCCACTCTCTCCCGTCTCCTCTCCCCTCTCTCCTCTCCACTCTCTCCTCTCATCTCTTTCCCCTTTTATCTTGTCAATTCCCTCATTTCCTCTCCCCTCCCCAACCGGCCCTTGAAATAATAAAGTTTGCCGAACCCCCCCCCCCCTGTTCGAGGGGGACTCGGCACCCATGCTGCCCTGGTTTTCAATCTCCTTGATTCGATAAAGCAGGAATTTTCACCCTATATTTCTCACCTAATTCTAGTCTTAAGCCAGTAATTGCTGGCTAAGTATTTGTTGTATAGAAATGGAATGGGAGGAGGTTGAATCAGCTTGGTGGGGGAGTCGAGGTGGCATAGAGGGGGGGGGCGCCAACTAGGCTCTGGAAATGTTAATAATTGGAAAGGCGCTCTCGCCAGGTGGAAAGTAAACTCGGCACAATCTGTCGATCAGTTCTGCCTTCGCTCAGACACCCATGCACCTCCTATTAGACAAAAATAGGCAGCCAGGAATGCGGGACACATTATTGCTATTTTATGAATTGAAAGAAGTCGCGTTATTTGTCTCTATATGAAGTGTTAGCTGAAATAATATAGGTGTTCTTCGTTGGAATAGAATTCAACTTCCTCAATAATTCTGGCGCCAATCTGTTCTAGATTCTGGCGCCTCCTTGTTCTATATTCTGGCGCCTCTCTGTTCTAGACTCTGGCGCCTCTCTGTTCTAGATTTTGGCGCCTCCCTTGTTCTAGATTCTGGCGCTTATCTGTTCTAGACTCTGGCGCCTCTCTGTTCTAGATTTTGGCGCCTCTGTTCTAGACTCTGGCGCCTCTGCTCTAGATTCTGGCGCCAATCTGTTCTAGACTCTGGTGCCTCTCTGTTCTAGACTCTGGCACTTATCTGTTCTAGATTCTGGCACCTCTCTGTTCTAGATTCTGGCGCCTCCCTTGTTCTAGATTCTGGCGCCTCCCTTGTTCTAGATTCTGGTGCCTCTCTGTTCTAGATTCTGGCGCCTTAATATTCAAAAATATCCTTTTTATTTAATTTTCCTATGATAAATAAATTATTCGTTATCTTTAGCATTAAGCAGTGCTCAAATACCGAGAGCACATCTACCAGTGAAGCAGTTTTGGCTAGTTCACTGCGGTCCAATATTGATTTCGCAATAGAAATCTAATTTCATTTTGGCGATAAAATCTATACAAGCTTGCTGACCAAAACTCGAGACAGACAGACAGAGACAGACTCGCTCGTCAAAACCTGTTGCTCCGCTTCCCTAAAATATTTTTGATCAGGGATTTGGGGAATTACGCAATTCTCCCTACATGAAACTAACTAAGCCCTCAAGTTCGGTTCGGGCCTCGACGAAAGCTGAACCAACTCGTG
>NIVC01003431.1:0-32500 GCA_002269645.1 Macrostomum lignano | reverse complement strand
AAGAAGAATTCCCACCCCCTCCTCGAGACCAAGGGGAACTCAAGAGGTCCGCATGGACATGCCTGTATTGCATGGTCTGGGCGCGGTCTGATTTAAAGGAATATTTTTAATTCTTTTTCTGCCTCCCTCCGCGGGGAGTTGAAGAGGGCTTCTGTCTAAGAAGGACCCACTTGGACATATGCGGCCTGTCCAGTCGCTCTGCAATGGCAGGCCTCGTCAATAGTCACTTTATATAGCATAGTCTATATCAGCACTCTCTATCTATAAAATATTCAGCAAAATCTTTTCTATTCTTTCCTCCCTGTCTCTTGGTCCAAAGTTTTTTTCTTGGCATAGGAGCAAATTCCGAGGAATATTGATTGGAATTACTGCGGGGGGATTGGGTAGATAGATTGTGGAGATTGGGTAGACAGATTGGGTAGATTTGGGTAGACAGATTGGGGAGATTGGGTAGACAGATTGGGTAGATTTGGGTAGACACATTGGGGAGATTGGGTAGACACATTGGGTAGATTTGGGTAGATAGATTGGGGAGATTGGGTAGACACATTGGGTAGATTTGGGTAGACAGATTGGGGAGATTGGGTAGACAGATTGGGGAGATTGGGTAGACACATTGGGTAGATTTGGGTAGATAGATTGGGGAGATTGGGTAGACACATTGGGTAGATTTGGGTAGACAGATTGGGGAGATTGGGTAGACAGATTGGGGAGATTGGGTAGACACATTGGGTAGATTTGGGTAGACAGATTGGGGAGATTGGGTAGACAGATTGGGGAGATTGGGTAGACACATTGGGTAGATTTGGGTAGACAGATTGGGGAGATTGGGTAGATAGATTGGGGAGATTGGGTAGACACATTGGGTAGATTTGGGTAGACAGATTGTGAGGATAGGGTAGACAAATTGGGTGGACAGATTGGGTAGACAGATTGGGGGGATTGGGTAGACAGATTGGGTAGACAGATTGAGGAGACAGATTGGGTAGACAGATTGGGTGGACAGATTGGGTAGACAGATTGGGGGGATTGGGTAGACAGATTGGGTAGACAGATTGGGGAGACAGATTGGGTAGACAGATTGGGTGGACAGATTGGGGAGACAGATTGGGTAGATTGGGTAGATTGGGTAGATTGGGTAGATTGGGTAGATTGGGTAGATTGGGTAGATTGGGTAGATTGGGTAGATTGGGTAGATTGGGTAGATTGGGTAGATTGGGTAGATTGGGTAAGGAAGATTTGGTGAAGGAATCTACGAGCTCAGCGTAGTAAAAATTCAACAAGAATCCGAAAGTCTCACCTCAACCCCCGCTTCGTCCTGCGTCTCGTGGCCGAACTGGTTCGGCATGGATGTGTAGTTATAGCCGATGTCGATGCACATCGGAATGCTGAACTTGCTGATGGCCTGGCAGCGCTTCGGACTGGACAGGTCGGCTGCTGGAAGGGAGCTGCCCACACCGGACCGTTTGCCGTACCCGGACATGGCGGAGATGGGGGCTGCATGCAGGGCCACGAACAGCATGATGATGCTGGGCCTGAGGGTGGTGTGACAATGATGGATAGATAGATAGATAGATAGATAGATAGATAGATAGATAGATAGATAGATAGATAGATAGATAGATAGATAGATAGATAGATAGATAGATAGATAGTAGATAGCGAGAAAGAGCGAGCGAAGCGAGCTCTTTCGAGCTTGCTTGCCGCAGCCAATCAAGCTGAATGCACGCACACAAGATCACCGGAAACGATTAAGGCAGCTGGAAAGCCAATGGGCGGGGTAAGCGCTTTTATCCAGAGGAACTACCTGCTGGAACCAGCCTGCCGTTCGAAAATCAGACTACTCAAGTAGTGCAAAAGATTGCGAGCAACTACCGAGAAATCTAATTTTCGTAACCGCTCCGGTGCAGGTCCTGGCAATAGATGGTAGATAGCGAGAAAGAGCGAGCGAAGCGAGCTCTTTCGAGCTTGCTTGCCGCAGCCAATCAAGCTGAATGCACGCACACAAGATCACCGGAAACGATTAAGGCAGCTGGAAAGCCAATGGGCGCGGTAAGCGCTTTTATCCAGAGGAACTACCTGCTGGAACCAGCCTGCCGTTCGAAAATCAGACTACTCAAGTAGTGCAAAAGATTGCGAGCAACTACCGAGAAATCTAATTTTCGTAACCGCTCCGGTGCAGGTCCTGGCAATAGATGGTAGATAGCGAGAAAGAGCGGATTTCTCAAAGTGTGGATTCCCCAATGCAAACACGACAAAGTGTCTAAAAGTGGAGGCTGAGAGCGTTCAATATTTGAGCTTCATCAGCCGCGATGATGATGCTGGCATCTGTATCATTCTCTCATTTTCCCAAATTCTTCCCAGGCCTAAATTGCCACCCATTCAGACACAGCAGCATTCTTCCCCATCCCTGATGAGGAATGAGGCTCTGCAGCGCCTCAAACGTGGGGACTAAAAGCAGGATAGAGTTGAGAACGCAGGTAAATACTTCACATCTCCATCACAGGATGGTGTTGGGGATTTCTCTCTATAATAGCGATCCATTTAGTAGATCCCAGAGCTACTAAAAGCTTCGGTTGGGATTTTTCACAACCCAGTGTTTGCCGAAGCATAATGGGGGTGGGGGGATGCATTGGGGTGGTGGGGGATGCGACTGGCCAAGTTGATGGACAGGGAGCAGAGGCTGATGGACAAAATGCAGGTATGATGCATGATGGGGCAGAGACAGAGAGAGAAGTGGCGCAGAGTAAGGAACTCAACGCTTGCAGGTCCCACAGCATGCAGCTTCAGCAGCAGCAACAATATTCAACATTGGCCCCCATGCAAGGACTTTGAAAAAAATGAACGATTTTTTTGATTGACACACAATCTCTTTTTTTCTGGCACTGGGGGCGGCCACGCTACTACTAATGGGTGCTCTTAGTTTTTTTTATATCTTATAGTTACCTAATGGGAGTGGCTGAATCTCTACATATTTCTGAGCAGAGTTCGTTAGTCAACCTTTTTGCATGCATGACTCATACGCCAATTGAGGTCTCTTAACAAATGCAAGTTGGTTGGACCAATTTTTCTGGAGTTAGGGACCGGTAATTAAATTTTCCAACCAGCGGAGGCTGGGGAATCGGATAGTTTTGATGAGGATCGAACTGGGACAATTTCAGCTACTATAGCAGCTTTGCATAGGTGTCAATCAATTACACGGTTCCAGTTCGAAAGAAGAAAAAAAGCAGAGTTCTGCAGTGACTAGATCGAATCTGACAGGCGTCCAAGCATCTCCACCCAGATCCCGGATGGACGCGACAGATCTTGCTGCATTGAGTCACCGTGACTACAGGCGGTGACACATGAGATAATCCAGTCAGTAGGATATGCAGATTTCGTGGTTCGAGTTTGAGAACGAAGGGATTCGCAAATGAAGTTACAAGCGTGGTAGCTCGACTTCAAGGCTTCAAGGCAACTTCTACCGTTCGTTTTCTCTGCCCTCATGGGGAATGGCATTATTGATAGGTCTGAGTCATTGATGATTTGGATGGGAATTTAATTCGCTTGGAGATTAATAAGCACATTAGTCGGTTAGTTGTTTCCATGTTTCGTTAAGGTAAATCAACCAACATGCAACTTCATGTTGCCATTTCCTAGTTTCTAGAGATCTGGCACCGTTCTGGCGCCTCCTATTTCTAAATTCTGGCGTCTCCCAGTATTGAATTCTGGCGCCAATGTGCTCTAGATTCTGGCGCCTCCCTGTTCTGAATTCTGGCGCTAATCTGCTCTAGATTCTGGCGCCCCCTCGATCTAGATTCTGGCGTCTCCCGGTTCTAGATTCTGGCACCAATTTTCTCTAGATTCTTGCGCCATTCTACTCTAGATTCTGGCGCCATTCTACTCTAGATTATGGCGCCATTCTACTCTAGATTATGGCACCATTCTACTCTAGATTCCGGCGCCATTCTACTCTAGATTCCGGCGCCATTCTACTCTAGATTCTGGCGCCCCTCTGTACTAGATGAGAGAAAGCATTTAATGAACTTTAATATATCCATCATTCCGCAATGCCTTTGTCTGCCTATTAACCCAGATGATATGTAGGCAAGTGTCACAACCTGATCCTTCAAGAATATATATTTCATTGCCATCACTGCCCTTCTGTCTTTGCATAAGCGCCTTAGCACGACCCCCCCCCGCAGAATCAGAAGTCAGTCTGTCAGTCAGTCTGCTTGTCTAATTTATAAACAAAGACTTACACAGGTGATTCCTTCAACCATATTATGGTGCAGAAAGCTGACTGGTATGCTATAGCATTGGTAGACACATTTATAACTTTACAACTTATTTAAAATGCACTACGGGTGGGTGGCAGCTTGGTTGATTGACGCTTGCAATGATATCCAGATTTCAATCAGCATACTGATTAATTTAACTAATATATACGTTATCAAAGATCTGGGTGGAATTGAACCTGTTTAAAATTTCTTATTCAATGTCTGTGAATGGTCATCGTTTGCATGCTTACATTATTGTATGTATAGATTTTAGCTGGCGTTAAAATTCTAGCCTGAATTTAATTTCATTATTAACTTAACTTAACTTAACTACTCTACGAAACGGTAATGATAAGGATATTTGGTTGCACGGCAAAGTTAATTAAAATTAATGTCTGTGCATTTACAATCATGCTTGCGTGTTGACTGCCATCTCAAAATGCTTTTGTGAGGGTTTAAATTGTCATCTATGAAATCAATATTTTATGTGGTAGGATTAAAAATAAGCGAGGAACAGAGGGAGATAGGGAGAGATAGAAGAGACAACAGAGGCAGTGGTAGAGGAAGAGCGAGGGATATAGGTTGAGGTTGAGGGAGAGGGAGAGGGAGAGGTTGAGGGAGAGGTTGAGGGAGAAAGGGGGAGAGGAAGAGGTAGACAGAGAGGTAGATGGAGAGGTAGATAGAGAATGAGAGGTAGAGGGAGAGGTAGATGGAGATGGAGAGGGAGATGGAGAGGGAGGGATAGAGGGAGAGGTAGAGGGAGAGGTAGAGGGAGAGGTAGAGAGAGAGGTAGATGGAGAGGTAGATGGAGAGGTAGATGAAGATGGAGAGGGAGAGGTAGAGGGAGAGGGAGAGGTAGAGGGAGAGGTAGATGAAGATGGAGAGGGAGAGGTAGAGGGAGAGGGAGAGGTAGAGGGAGAGGTAGATGAAGAGCGAACAAACAAATAACTGAGGAAAGTGAGGCAACCCAAACATAGTTATGTTCGAGAAAGGCAAGTTAAAAAAGAATAAAAGCTTGAACAAACCTATACTATCCTAACTTGGTTCCCATGCCCACCTCCCTAGCTCGTAAAACATGAGCTGATTTAACGAATTGTCACGAACAGATTTCAATGCATCATCTAGAACTACATCTTGAATGAAAGCAAGCAATCTATAGATAGTTTTATAACATTATAGTTTGCATTCCAACAGCTGGTGCAGCTGGTATAGATGGCCGGGTGGAAATTTCCAATGGTGGAAAAAGTCAATCAAGCTCTCAGTGGAGGCGCCATAAATCCTCCATCAGTAATTGGTGTCCTGCTATTTCTGGTTTAGAGTTTTTGGTTGCTGTTGACACAGGGGACAGCGATCTGCTGGGGACTTGCAAGTGCGCGCTATTAGAGGAGAGAAGGATGTTTTTACAACGCTGGGGGGGGGGGGGAGGAGCATCCCGTCAGTGTTATCGGGGAATTTAAAATAAACTGTCTTTTGGAGAATGAAGTTTGTCTCTGCTAAAAGACCAGCTCTGCATGCCTTCAACAGGTCACGCACAGATGAAGCTTGCCTCTGGGGAATCGAGCACCCACTTCTTGTGAAGATTTGGGAATTAGGATCTTGATGGTGGCATGTGTCTTTCAATTCTTTTCAAATCCTTTTAGGAATTGTTGCTGTTGCTTCTGTAAGACAGCTGTGTTGAAGAACAAGATTTTGTATTCAAAACTGATGGCTCACCATTTTAGAGTCAAGATGAGCAGCTCCATTGACACGGCGGGGGGCTGGACAGGATTATGACGATCGAGCTGTTTCGATCAACCTTTAGTATTTTTATCGGAAAAAAAATATAACAATTTTTGCAGTTGGAAAGCTCCTCTCTGAAGCCTGCTGTCAATCAAAACCTGTTTAGAGATAATTACGAATGCAATTTTGTCCTGTGGAGTTTATACTTTTTAAATAGCGACAGTGAATGAATGAATGATGCTGCTGTTAATGTTGATGGATGATGAAGCTTTAGCACGCTATAAAACTGACAGGCAATTGCAATTTGATTGGCTGGGGCTGTGCGCCAGTCCTGTGCCACTCAGTAATAACTGTGGCCACACTGCACGCGACACAATGTCTCTCTCTCCTACTGCACTGAAGAAATGAAAGTGGTGCAAGCTGTGGGTCATAACTTTGCCGAGAATAATTCTGGTTGGCTGGAGAGGACCAGAAGGACTGGGAATTGAAATATCAAGGAGATTTTGAAATAGAACTCCGGTTGAGAGAAAATTAAAGCATCGTTTTAAACTTTCCAATGCTGTACCGCAGGCAAAGCACTGATGCACACGCTCGATCAGCCATGTACACTCTCTGAATCCCTGGGACAAGACTAAGTAATCCTAAACGAAAAATTCTCATAATATTTTTTTGGAATTGGTGTTGTTTGTAAGTACTGACTTTTTGCGCTGCAGGCCATGCTCATTTTGGCGCCAAAGCATTCAATCATTTTTGGCGCCGAAGCAGGCCACTCATTTTGGCGCCGATGATGCAGGCCACTCATTTTGGCGCCGATGCAGGCTACTCATTTTGGCGCCGATGATGCAGGCCACTCATTTTGGCGCCGAAGCAGGCCACTCATTTTGGCGCCGATGCAGGCTACTCATTTTGGCGCCGATGATGCAGGCCACTCATTTTGGCGCCGATGATGCAGGCCACTCATTTTGGCACCGATGATGCAGGCCACTCATTTTGGCGCCGATGATGCAGGCCACTCATTTTGGCGCCGAAGCAGGCCACTCATTTTGGCGCCGATGCAGGCTACTCATTTTGGCGCCGATGATGCAGGCCACTCATTTTGGCGCCGATGATGCAGGCCACTCATTTTGGCACCGATGATGCAGGCCACTCATTTTGGCGCCGATTATGCAGGCCACTCATTTTGGCGCCGATTATGCAGGCCACTCATTTTGGCGCCGATTATGCAGGCCACTCATTTTGGCGCCGATGATGCAGGCCACTCATTTTGGCGCCGAAGCACTGAAGCAGGCAGTCAAAACCAAACAAATTTTGTTAAGGAGTTGACCACTCCAGACTCCTAGTTGAAGAGAGCGCCTTGTATTTCAACAGAAGTGAATCATTGACGCCAAGCGGGGTGAAGTGAGGAAAGAGTTTGGGGGGCGCATTTTGATTGACAGGGGTTAAGAGGGGCCAAGCTAGCTAAGGGGGCCAGAGAGAGAGAAGAGAGAGCCCAGGGTGAAAAAATGGAGCCTTTAGGGCTGTATTAGAGTGTGGAGAGGCCATTAAAATCGCCTGGTAGCAGACAGCAGCAGCAGCAGCAGCAGCAGCAGCCGAGGTGGCGTGGTGGGAAGGTGGAGAGAAGAGAGCTGCAGAGCTGGACCTCTTAAGGAGAACAATAGATGTGGAGCACTGCATGGCAGACAGACAGCTCTGGCAAAGAAAGAGAGAAAGAGAGTGAGAGGTCATACAGCTTTATAGCAGTTTAGCATGTCAGTCAGTGGTCTCAAACTCACAAGTGGGTTTTCCTTTGCTGTCAGTCATTCTTAATTTTCTTACGCAGTTTAGTAGCTTCTATAACTCCATTGTGTTGTAGTGTAAAAAAGTATAACGTTTAGCCAATACAATATGAGCTGCGATTTTGCAGTTGTATGGTTTCTATATGAAGAGCGAGTATTTAAAAAAATGGATTTCATTCCAAAGACACTTGGACAACTTATTATTTAGGCTATTGTAATTGAATAGCCAAGCTGGATTTTTGGATGGGTGGGCGGAGTGGTAGGCAGGTAGGTATGAATGTATCAGCCCAGTCAGTATGAGTAAAGAATTTAAAAGTGGGTGCGAGTGGCCTGAAAACTGCTACTGAATACGGAAAAAGCAACATTTATTTTTCTTAGTAGTTGGGTAGTCAACTCAACCCAAGCATTTAATTATCAATTTCTTTCTCGGAAAAGTGGCTTCCTGGCCTAATCCCTTACGCTCGAATTTATTGATGCTAATCCTCTTATATAACAATTTCAGTCATGTCTTGGTCTTTCTGTTCTTTTTTCGTTCTTTCAAGTTTCATTCCGAAAATTAATTGTGTTTAATTCAACTTACTTCAGTACAATTTTTCTTTCACAGATCGGATAGTTGACAAAGCATGCAAATAGCTCTACTGCAAGTAGTTTACGCTTGTTTTACAAGTTTAGCACACAATTATTGCTTTATTTAATAAAAATTGGTGAGTAAAGAACTCAATAAAGTCGTATAAAATGAATTAATAACTGTTTTAACACCGTTTTGTCATTTTTAGGTAATATTTACGATTGATGTTGATGAAATTTTGATTTTAGCAAGGGCTGTTAACCTCGCTACGAAAACGAGCGGTTCAGTCTCTGCACCTCTATTTTTTGTCAGTATATATACGGATCCGAATCCTACAGGATCGTACTTGCTTCGGCAGTACATATACTAAAATTGGAACGATACAGAGAAGATTAGCATGGCCCCTGCGCAAGGATGACACGCAAATTCGTGAAGCGTTCCATATTTTTTGTCCTTTTTCATAATCCATTAAGATTGTTATTAAATTACGGGAGATCGTACAACGAAAGCCCCGACCCTCATATGCACGTTTGTAGATGATCACACAACGAAAGAATGTCCAAAATTTATGCGAAAATCTAATAGCTCGTACGAGTCCCGATCGAGGTGCCCGAGCCAAATGGTAGTTAGTTGAGAATGAAACTGAAAAATCAGGAATAATTCTTACTGACACTTAAGTTTAAGTCGGTCTATGACCAGTGGGGGGAGGGCGGAGACCTGAAAAAAAAATTCAAAGGGTTTTGAGGGACCAAGCGAATTTTCACCAAATCAGAGACGCCCCCTCTGCCCGGTGCCCCCTTCCAGAATCCGCCCCCTTCCAGAATCCGCCCCCTTACAGAATCCGCCCCCTTCCAGAATCCGCCCCCTTCCAGAATCCGCCCCCTTCCAGAATCCGCCCCCTTCCAGAATCCGCCCCCTTCCAGAATCCGCCCCCTTCCAGAATCCGCCCCCTTCCAGAATCCGCCCCCTTCCAGAATCCGCCCCCTTCCAGAATCCGCCCCCTTCCAGAATCCGCCCCCTTCCAGAATCCGCCCCCTTCCAGAATCCGCCCCCTTCCAGAATCCGCCCCCTTCCAGAATCCGCCCCCTTCCAGAATCCGCCCCTTCCAGAATCCGCCCCTTCAAGAATCCGCCCCCTTCCAGAATCCGCCCGCTTTGGTCTTTACCCTCCAGAATCCGCCCCCTTTGGTCTTTACCCTCCAGAATCCGCCCCCTTTGGGTCTTTACCCTCCAGAATCCGACCCCTTTGGGTCTTTAACCCCCAGACTCCGCCCCCTCGAGTCTTTACCTCCCAGAATCCGCCCCCTTTGGGTCTTTACCCTCCAGAATCCGCCCCTTTGGGTCTTTACCCCCCAGAATCCGCCCCCCCCTTGGGTCTTTACTTTACCCTCCAGAATCCGCCCCTTGAGTCTCTACCCTCAAGAATCTGCCCCCACCTTGGGTCTTAATTACCGTCCAGAATCTGCCCCTTGAGTATTTACCCTCCAGATTCCGCTCCCTTCGGTCTTTATCCTCTAGAATCCGCTCCCTTGGGTCTTTACCCTCCACAATCCGCCCCGCCCCAACAAATTTCTGGTTGCGCTAACTGTCTATGACTCTTTCTATAGTGACTAGAATAAAGGTCTCTTTTCGACTTAAGGGAAGTAAATTAGGCTCATTGACACTCCCGCCATCCTTGCCATCAAATAATGATGTATTTGTACAAAGGAATGAAAGTTGATGTACAAGTCTCGAGATTAGCTATACGAAATCTGGTCAGATTTGATAGAGGTGTCAGGTGTGAGTTGTGAACGAACCTTCAGTCTTTAACAACAACAAAATACGCATCAAGCGTCAAGCCTGCGGCGCTCAAACGAGTGCCTGCGGTGCTCAAATGAGTGTCTGCGGCGCTCAAACGAGTGCCTGCGGCGCTCAAACGAGTGCCTGCGGCGCTCAAACGAGTGCCTGCGGCGCTCAAACGAGTGCCTGCGGCGCTCAAACGAGTGCCTGCGGCGCTAAAATGGTGCGTGCGGTGCTCAAATAGGTGCCTGCGGCGCTAAAATGAGTGCCTGCGGCGCTAAAATGGTGCGTGCGGTGCTCAAATAGGTGCCTGCGGCGCTAAAATGAGTGCCTGCGGCGCTAAAATGAGTGCCTGCGGCGCTCAAACGAGTGCCTGCGGCGCTAAAATGGTGCGTGCGGTGCTCAAATAGGTGCCTGCGGCGCTAAAATGAGTGCCTGCGGCGCTAAAATGGTGCGTGCGGTGCTCAAATAGGTGCCTGCGGCGCTAAAATGAATGTCTGCGGCGCTAAAATGAGTGCCTGCGGCGCTAAAATGAGTGCCTGCGGCGCTAAAATGGTGCGTGCGGTGCTCAAATAGGTGCCTGCGGCGCTAAAATGAATGTCTGCGGCGCTAAAATGAGTGCCTGCGGCGCTAAAATGAGTGCCTGCGGCGCTAAAATGAGTGCCTGCGGCGCTAAAATGAGTGCCTGTGGCGGTAAAATGAGTGCCTGCGGCGCTAAAATGAGTGCCTGCGGCGCTCAAACGAGTGCCTGCGGCGCTCAAACGAGTGCCTGCGGCGCTCAAACGAGTGCCTGCGGCGCTCAAACGAGTGCCTGCGGCGCTAAAATGGTGCGTGCGGTGCTCAAATAGGTGCCTGCGGCGCTCAAACGAGTGCCTGCGGCGCTCAAACGAGTGCTTGCGGCGCTTAAACGAGTGCCTGCGGCGCTAAAATGAGTGCCTGCGGCGCTAAAATGAGTGCCTGCGGTGCTCAATAAGTGCCTGCGGCGCTAAAATGAGTGCCTGCGGCGCTAAAATGAGTGCCTGTGGCGGTAAAATGAGTGCCTGCGGCGCTAAAATGAGTGCCTGCGGCGCTCAAACGAGTGCCTGCGGCGCTCAAACGAGTGCCTGCGGCGCTCAAACGAGTGCCTGCGGCGCTCAAACGAGTGCCTGCGGCGCTAAAATGGTGCGTGCGGTGCTCAAATAGGTGCCTGCGGCGCTCAAACGAGTGCCTGCGGCGCTCAAACGAGTGCTTGCGGCGCTTAAACGAGTGCCTGCGGCGCTAAAATGAGTGCCTGCGGCGCTAAAATGAGTGCCTGCGGTGCTCAATAAGTGCCTGCGGCGCCAAAATGAGTGCCTGCGGCGCTCAAATGAGTGTCTGCGGCACTAAAATGAGTGCCCGCGGCGCTAAAATGGTGCGTGCGGTGCTCAAATAGGTGCCTGCGGCGCTAAAATGAGTGCCTGCGGCGCTAAAATGGTGCGTGCGGTGCTCAAATAGGTGCCTGCGGCGCTAAAATGAATGTCTGCGGCGCTAAAATGAGTGCCTGCGGCGCTAAAATGAGTGCCTGCGGCGCTAAAATGGTGCGTGCGGTGCTCAAATAGGTGCCTGCGGCGCTAAAATGAATGTCTGCGGCGCTAAAATGAGTGCCTGCGGCGCTAAAATGAGTGCCTGCGGCGCTAAAATGAGTGCCTGCGGCGCTAAAATGAGTGCCTGCGGTGCTCAATAAGTGCCTGCGGCGCCAAAACGAGTGCCTGTGGCGGTAAAATGAGTGCCTGCGGCGCTAAAATGAGTGCCTGCGGCGCTCAAACGAGTGCCTGCGGCGCTCAAACGAGTGCCTGCGGCGCTCAAACGAGTGCCTGCGGCGCTCAAACGAGTGCCTGCGGCGCTAAAATGGTGCGTGCGGTGCTCAAATAGGTGCCTGCGGCGCTCAAACGAGTGCCTGCGGCGCTCAAACGAGTGCTTGCGGCGCTTAAACGAGTGCCTGCGGCGCTAAAATGAGTGCCTGCGGCGCTAAAATGAGTGCCTGCGGTGCTCAATAAGTGCCTGCGGCGCCAAAATGAGTGCCTGCGGCGCTCAAATGAGTGTCTGCGGCACTAAAATGAGTGCCCGCGGCGCTAAAATGAGTGCCTGAGGCGCTATAAGGAGTGTCTGCGGCGCTATAAGGAGTGCCTGCGGCGCCAAAATGAGTGCCTGTGGCGCTAAAATGAGTGCCTGTGGCGCTATAAGGAGTGTCTGCGGCGCTAAAATGAGTGCCTGCGGCGCTAAAATGAGTGCCTGAGGCGCTAAAATGAGTGCCTGCTGCGCTAAAATGTATGCCTGCAGCGCTAAAATGAGTGCCTGCAGCGCTATAAGGAGTGCCTGCAGCGCTAAAATGAGTGCCTGCAGCGCTATAAGGAGTGCCTGCAGCGCTAAAATGAGTGCCTGAGGCGCTATAAAGAGTGCCTGCAGCGCCAAAATGAGTGCCTGCAGCGCTATAAGGAGTGCCTGCAGCGCTAAAATGAGTGCCTGAGGCGCTAAAATGAGTGCCTGCGGCGGTAAAATGTGTGCCTGAGGCGCTATAAGGAGTGCCTGCAGCGCCAAAATGAGTGCCAAAATTTTGTCATGTACATGTTGAATTCCTGGCTTTGTCCCCCCGCCATAAAATCCATGGCGACGCCCTTGAAGAGAGGTAAATTTACAGTCAATCATTCATTTAATAAATTGTTTCTGATGACCATTATGACGCAATGAATTTTGCTGTCATTAAAACAAAACAAAACAGGAATTAGTAACAGATGAAGCTTAGGAGCAGACTATTTTTACCTTGTTCCGAGCAAATTTAGCAGAAATTTGAAAGTTACTACAAGATTAAACAATAGTAAATGCAATGTACACTCCGTTCTATACAGTGAATACGGCTCGAACAGTAGTTAGCTATTGCTGACAGTCAAGATTGTCAAGAATCGCTGAGCACGAAGACCTCAGCAGGCCCGCAGCAGCATGGCGACTTTCTCATCCCGCAGTCTGGCAGCAGCTGTGGGGTCCAGCTGAAGTCCAGCAGCCTCCAGCTGCCGCATCCTTGCTTTGCACTCAGCAATCCTGTTTAATTCAATCCCCATAGCAACAAACAGCCTGTCCAGTGACAAGGGTAGTGGTTCAATCGGTCTATACAATACGAGCGTACTGAATGCCCTGTGAGCTGATCCAGTCCGCGTCCTCTACGTGATCTAGGCTGATCACTGGGCTGAGCACAGTGCCACTGACAGGTAATGTGATGATATGCTCTTAGCGGAAAAATATCCAGGTATATTAATTGATTCTGCTTCTTTGAGAGACTTGGCCTAAATTCAAATTGATAGCAGATACTAAAATTATTAATAAATAGACTCAATAGACTCAAACAGATTTCTTCCAACTTAAAAATGTCGCATTGCTTACATACTTTGTTTTACGAGCTACATAAACTTCTTTACTCTCAAGTGACTTTTGTGCTTTAAAAAGTATCAATTATATTACAGTACAATTAGTTCAGTGTAATTTTTTAGTCTGAGAACGACTCTCTGCAATGTTTCTGAGAGAATCCACCTCAGCAACACTCTCCAGTATACCTTCACAGACCTGTCTTTGTCCTGACTGCTCAATCCAACCGATCCGAGATACAATTTGATACTGATCTCTGAAAAAGTTTCTCAGATCTCCGAGTTCCTTTGAGCTTAGCTTGAAGCTACGAGCGTACTTATAGCGGACCTTTCGAATGTCTTTGTTGCCTCGCTCGTTGAATATGATTTCGGGATCAGCTGCGTTGTCGCCGGTTTCTATTTTAAATATTATGTTTGATTTTTTAAACTTTTCTAACTTAATTGTATCTCCTCACCGGCGGTGGGGAAGAACTCAGCTCGTCCCGTGTCCTTGAGGTACCCAAGATAACCGCTTAGGATACCGATAACCCAAAGATAAAGTGCTCAGAGTTTTCATTGCTTGAGCGACAGAATTGCGGCACCGCTCCTCATGCTAACTCGCCCTGAAGGAAGCGGTGGCTAAAGGAAGCAGCCATGCCCGAAGAGGGCCATGCTGACTGCTCTAAGATCCTTGCGTTCAAGCCTAAGGAGAGCTCTGTGCAGGGGGGGGGGGGGGAGGGGCAGGGGACGGCAGCACGGGATTGCCTGCAATTCCGGGTGTCGTGTCACCTGAAGAGATGCTCGGAATCAGCCCAAGCCGTTGACCCGGGAGTTGATTACCGAGGCGGGGATGGGGGCCCGGCCCCAGGAGCTGAGGTTTCAGGGCAGCGTACTCGTTGCTAAGAAAACCAGTGTGGTCCGGGATCCATTTGAGCTCCACCTGATTGCCCAGCACAAAGTCCGAAGGGCTGCTTGGCTGTCGGAAAGCAATGTCGCTTTTAAGGCTAAGCGAGCCCAATCACTTTCTCTATCCCCTTCATTTTATTCCATCTAAATCTGCAGTGAAGTCGCAGTAGCAAAAAATGACTTTTTAATGCTGACTTTGTGATGAGGCTCGATGTATAAGCAGAGTAAGATAAAGTGCTGCATTCCATGATGATTAAACTATAAGTCTACCTCTTATTCTGTGTAGAATCTTAATAGTTATATTAATCCACCTGGCCAAAATTGTTATTAAAACCTCAGCTTCAATCGAAAACTTTAAAATTCTAAAAACATGAACAATCACTTGAGAAATTGTAAATTTAGAATCCGTATCAAAAAGGGGTTTTCATAGCTGCGTTAACGAGGAAACAACATGCAAATAGCTCTACTGCAAGTAGTTTACGCTAGTTTTACAAGTTAAGCACACAATTATTGCTTTATTTAATAAAAATTGGTGAGTAAAGAACTCAATAAAGTCGTATAAAATAAATTAATAATTGTTTTAACACCGTTTTGTCATTTTTAGGCAATATTTACGATTGATATTCATGAAATTTTGATTTTAGCAAGGGCTGTAAAACTCACTACGAAAACGAGCGCTTTAGTCTCTGCACCTCTATTTTCTGTCAGTATATATACGGTCCGAATCCTACAGGATCGTACTTGCTTCGGCAGTACATATACTAAAATTGGAACGATACAGAGAAGATTAGCATGGCCCCTGCGCAAGGATGACACGCAAATTCGTGAAGCGTTCCATATTTTTTGTCTTTTTTCATAATCCATTAAGATTGTTATTTAATTACGGGGATCGTACAACGAAAGCCCCGACCCTCATATGCACGTTTGTAGATAAATGATCACACAACGAAAGAATGTCCAAAATTTATGCAAAAATCTAATAGCTCGTACGAGTCCGATCGACTGATCGAGGTGCCCCGAGCCAAATGGTAGTTAGTTGAGAATGAAACTGAAAAATCATGAATAATTCTTACTGACACTAAGTTTAAGTCTGTTTATGAACAGTAGGGGGAGGGCGGAGACCTGAAAAAAAATTCAAAGGGTTTTGAGGTACCAAGACCAAGCGAATTTTCACCAAAGCAGAGACGCCCCCTCCGCCTCCTTCCAGAATCCGCCCCTTTTCAGAATCCGCCCCTTCCAGAATCCGCCCCCTTCCAGAATCCGCCCCCTTCCAGAATCCGCCCCCTTCCAGAATCCGCCCCCTTCCAGAATCCGCCTCCTTCCAGAATCCGCCCCTTCCAGAATCCGCCCCCTTTGGGTCTTTACCCTCCAGAATCCGCCCCCTTTGGGTTTTTACCGTCCAGAATACGCCCCTTGGGTCTTTACCCCCCAGAATCCGCCCCTTGGGTCTTTACCCCCCAGAATCCGCCCCTTGAGTCTTTACCCTCCAGAATCCGCCCCAAGGGTCTTTACCCCCCAGAATCCGCCCCTTGGGTCTTTACCCCCCAGAATCCGCCCCTTGAGTGTTTACCCTCCAGAATCCGCCCCTTGGGTCTTTACCCTCCAGAATCCGCCCCTTGGGTCTTTACCCTCCAGAATCCGCCCCTTGGGTCTTTACCCCCCAGAATCCGCCCCTTGAGTGTTTACCCCCCAGAATCCGCCCCTTGGGTCTTTACCCTCCAGAATCCGCCCCTTGGGTCTTTACCCCCCAGAATCCGCCCCTTGAGTGTTTACCCCCCAGAATCCGCCCCTTGAGTGTTTACCCTCCAGAATCTGCCCCTTGGGTCTTTACCCTCCAGAATCCGCCCCTTGGGTCTTTACCCTCCAGAATCCGCCCCTTAGGTCTTTACCCTCCAGAATCCGCCATTTGGGTCTTTACCCTCCAGAATCCGCCCCTTGGGTCTTTACCCTCCAGAATCCGCCCCTTAGGTCTTTACCCTCCAGAATCCGCCATTTGGGTCTTTACTCCCCAGAATCCGCCCCACCTCAACAAATTTCTGGTTGCGCTAACTGTCTATGACTCTTTCTATAGTGACTAGAATAAAGGTCTCTTTTCGACTTAAGGGAAGTAAATTAGGCTCATTGACACTCCCGCCATCCTTGCCATCAAATAATGATGTATTTGTACAAAGGAATGAAAGTTGATGTACAAGTCTCGAGATTAGCTATACGAAATCTGGTCAGATTTGATAGAGGTGTCAGGTGTGAGTTGTGAACGAACCTTCAGTCTTTAACAACAACAAAATACGCATCAAGCGTCAAGCCTGCGGCGCTCAAACGAGTGCCTGCGGTGCTCAAATGAGTGCCTGCGGCGCTCAAACGAGTGCCTGCGACGCTCAAACGAGTGCCTGCGGCGCTCAAACGAGTGCCTGCGGCGCTCAAACGAGTGCCTGCGACGCTCAAACGAGTGCCTGCGGCGCTAAAATGGTGCGTGCGGTGCTCAAATAGGTGCCTGCGGCGCTAAAATGAGTGCCTGCGGCGCCAAAATGAGTGCTTGCGGCGCTAAAATGAGTGCTTGCGGCGCTAAAATGAGTGCTTGCAGCGCTAAAATGAGTGCTTGCGGCGCTAAAATGAGTGCCTGCGGCGCTAAAATGAGTGCCTGCGGCGCTAAAATGAGTGCCTGTGGCGCTAAAATGAGTGCCTGTGGCGCTAAAATGAGTCCCTGCAACGCGAAACTGAGTGCCTGTGGCGCTAAAATAAGTCCCTGCGGACTACTAAGCAACGGCAGATGGCTTGATTTTGGAGGTGAGGTGGGTGTCAACCCTCCTCGCCTCTCATTGGCTGGCGCCCCGATCACTAGGTGATCGATACCCGTATCGATATCGGCGCTCGGCGCGCGCGCGCCGCAGGCGCGTGGCGCCAAGCGCCGTCCAGCCGCAGGCGACCCTCCCCAGCCACCGGCGACCCTCCCCAGCCGCAGGCGCACCTACCGATATGTATGCCCACCCTACCGATATGTACCCCGATATGTACACCCTCCCGAGCCGCAGGCGCACCCTCCCGAGCCGTAGGCGCCCATGCCGCAGACGCCCATGCCGCAGGCACCCCGAGTGTACACTCTACCGAGCCGCAGGCACCCCGAGTGTACACTCTACCGATATGTACACTCTACCACTCTCCCGATATGTAGTCAACGATATTAGGCTAGTGAAAACTACTTATAGTAGGTGAAATTGAGTATATTTACATAAAAATGTAGATAAAACATATTGGTAGGTGAATAATGACGCATATTGCATATTAAAATGTACATATTGGAGCATATGAGCAGCAAAAACACACAATGTAGGTGTATGGGCAGAAATAGACAAAGCAGGTACTGTAGACGCTACATAGGTGGAAATACACACAGCAGGTTTACAAAGTGTACTTTCGATACATATCGGATTAATGTATAAAGCAGGTTTACAAGGCATGCATAAGGTGTAGTTGTATAATACAGGCACGCATGTATAATCAGATTATAGGCAAACGCCCAGGTGCAACAGACGCGTAAATAATGTCGCACCGACTAAAGAGTAAATATTGTCTAACCCGCAGGTGCATAAATATTAAACAAAAGCGGTTCGGGGAAATCCCAAAAGGGGGGTTCACGGCCTAATGACCCGATATACTTTCAACACAATTAAACCCAATAGGGACGCAGGGGCCGGAAAAGTCTACAGCCCCCAGCCAGGAATCGAGCCTGGGTCACCCTGTTTTATACCGCCAGGGTTACCCGCTCGGCCATTAACCTCCCGGGGTCAGAGTCTCATTATTGTCTAAAATAGATGAGCAAAAGGGAGGTTTCGCCGCCCTATGATGTGGAGACTTATTATTATTACAACGTTATTGAACGCATCAACATCTTTCAACGTAAATGTACCCACAAGTGGGCTAGAAAAATGGACGTATTTCGATTGCGCTATCAGTACGCTAATCAGCGCAGCAAGTTCATGTCAGGAGTTCTACTCCAAGAGGCGGACCGCTGGGCCACAAACCGCCCCGAGGGAATAGGTGTCAAATGGGAGTTTTAACACTTGAAGGAATCCCGCTCAATGTACAGGAGGTGTCAAATGAGTAAGGACCCCTAAGTACAGTGCGGGCGTAAAACCATTTTTCAACCCCAAGAGTCAAGGGATCCCAAGTGGGCACATAGGGGAATCCCAGGCGTGTAAAGACAGATCCTTATCTTTCACTCACTCACGAAAGCCATACGGGCGGCTAGCGGCCCCATACACCCTCTTAGTCATTACGCGCTGGAAAGTCTTGTCCATCTCCAGGGTCCGGATTGTACAGCTGGCCTTATCGCGCCTGAACTGGGCCTGGGGCAGGCGGACAGAGCCCCCGTGGCGCAGAATTTCCTGCAGCTCGTCCTCGCGCTCGGAAATCTCGGGCGTGACTCTGATGCCCTTGCACTTGAGCACCGAGTACAGCGACCTGTCGGGCTTCTCCACCACGTACCGGTAGAGCTTGGGGCCTCCCGTGGTGAACTGTACCATGCGGCAGCCAGCAGGTACCTCGTCAGTCCACTGCCCCAAACTCGAACCGCCCGGAGGCTCGTACTCGCCCGGGGAGCAGCGGTAT
Source organism: Macrostomum lignano (assembly GCA_002269645.1). Taxonomy (NCBI): domain Eukaryota; kingdom Metazoa; phylum Platyhelminthes; family Macrostomidae; genus Macrostomum; species Macrostomum lignano. Next base: position 13,537 of record NIVC01003431.1, on the reverse strand, counting down.
ACGACCCTGGGAGGAGGAGGAGAAGGATAAAAAGTGTTAAGGGGAGAAAGAGAGACAGAGACAGTTGAAAAAATTACTTACGAATCGGTATCGGCGTAAATGACGCGGGTTCCTAGACCCTCCAGAGCCTCGTAGAGTCGCAGCCGGGCGTGGGAGGTGGTGAAAACGCCAATAGGTACATTGGCGTACTTGAACGCCCGCTCGCCAGCACCGCCAAATCGGGGCTTGTACTCGAGCATCATGAAGCTCTCCCCAATTGGCTCGCACGACTTGACCTTGATCGAGGGGTCTGTCAGGCGCTGCAGCCACGCCTCGTAGCTGTCCACAATCTCTGTGGAGGTCAGGTCGTCGCGCTGGCAGAACTTGCCCCAGAGCCTGCAGAGGAAAAATAAATTTTATGTAAGTAGAAAAACATGGCCCCCCACTGCAAGTAGAAAAACTTACGAGTTTAGAAAAATCTTGGCAACAAAGCGCAGGCCAGGATTCTCCTCCACCTTTTCCAGCCGGACGCCTTCGCGCTCGAAAAAGCTGGCCATGTAGGCAGCCTTGGCGTCCTCAGCCATCCCCGGCGAACCGCTAGACTCGGCTTTGAGCTTCAAAAAGGTGTTTACATAATCTGCAAACAGGCCCGTGCGAGTCTCGGTCCAATAGGCCAGGGCATGAACTGACTGCAGCTTGTAACCCAACTGCAGGGCTTTGTGGAGCTCTGGGGTCGACCACGTGCCGCGGAGCATTCTCTCAGCGTCAGTGTGTGTACACTCGCTGCTGCACTGGGTCTCCATGCAGACGCGGCAGAGGCCGAAAACCAGCTTCTTGTTAATCTTGGAGGGCAGTAGCGGGATGTGGAGATTGGTTGGCGGCAGAATCGACACCTCGGCGATGCCAAAATACCGGGCCAGCTGCAGCTCATCCAGTAGATGAGGCTCGGGGTGGTGAACCGGGTGCCCGACAGGGTACTTGTCAAACTTGTTGACAGTCGGGTAGAGCGACACCTAGGGGATAAGGATAAGATAAACTCAAACGCATGTCAACTGTGTGTACAAGTGTACAAACTTACCACATCCCGATAGCGCAGCTCTACAGTCTCGGTGGCCTCGGCATGCGGGACAAAAGCCTCGGTACGGCCGCCAAACAGGGCATCCTCCAGGCGAATAGGCTGCTGGACTGGCGCTCCCTCGTCCTGATAATCGTGCTCCACAGAACACGCACATTGTATGCAGTGGAGAGCAACCGGGTGAAGCGCTCAGTCTCCTCATAAATCGCCCGCATTGGCTGGTTCTTGAGCGGGTGCAGCACGTCGCCGTTGGGGAAGCACTTGGGACAGCCATGGAAGAAGCAGCCATGAAACTGCAGCACTGTCCTGGTCTCTGGGTCGAAGCCGTCGACCTTACGGCCCATGGCGAAAGCCTCGCCGCCCGAGTCCGCTGTCCGCAACCGGCCGCCAAACTCGGTTGCATTTAAATGTGCCAGCCAGCACCGCGCCTTGTGCGACTGTACATCGGACCGGCGGGAAATCACCCCAAGAGTGTTGGGCTCCATAAACTTGGTGGTGAAAACAGCCATAGCCAAGCCCGCAATGGTGTTGGATTGGACAAATGCGTCCAGTCCGCAAATGTCCTTAATCAGGCGGGTATATTTCAGACAGCCTTCCCGCAAAATTAACGTGTCCTGCAGGCAGTAGTCCAGGTACTCCTTATTGAAATTAAACACCTGTCCCTCCTGCTTGGCCAGCCAGTCAGCGATGGAGTCATGCTGCTTGTTTTTCTTTCCTCCGTACATATCAATTGAGCAGTAGGGACCGACGTACCCCAATTTTGAGGCTGGTTAAACACGTGCGGGAAATCTCCTTTGGTCAGTTGGGTGCCCAAACCAAGCGCCTTTGGGAATTGCGCCAGACCAATAGGGATGAAATTGAGGCTGTCCTTGAAGGTGATCTTGTCGCACTTCATGTACATTAGGCGGCTGTTCTGGAAGATCACTTGCGGCTTCTTCTTGGCCAGTCCGTTGAGTAGGGCGCCGAGCAGGAGGAATGCGTCATACGCAGAGCCATTGTGCGCAATAGCAATTGCCCCCTGCTTGAACACACTAGTCAGCCAGCAGTAAAATGCATCGATAGAGTGCGGCCCGACAGATACAAACTCTCGCATCCCACAGGCACAGTCATTGTGCGAGGCACAGCTCGTGAAATCGAGTGCCAAATCGCGTCCCGCAATGCAATTGGCTGAGCTGTGTAGTCCCCCGCACACGCTGCAGCGGGGCCTGGGAAGAGTTTGGGACACGCCTCGCAGGAGGTGGCAGCCGTAACCAAGTGTACCCGGTGCTGCTTGCCAGAGTCCACGTACGTCTCGAAATCATAGTAAACATACGGGGCGCTAGACTCTTTGGCTTTGGGCGGGGTGACAAAGCACTCGTGGGTGGCAGTTTCGTCGTACTGCTTGCAGACTGGGCACTTGGCATAACCACACTGATGCTCAGGGGGCTGGCCTACTTTTAGTTCTTCTAGATAGCCACACGTGCCGCAAACGTGGACCGAATCACAGCGCGATCTGCCCGCCTTATTCTTGCGCTTGTGATTTTCTAGGCACTGAGCATTATAGCAATTTAGCCCGCAATCCTGGCATCTTACATATGCGCGGTTTGCCTTACAGTTGGAGCCCGGAGTCTTGCATGTACTGCAGGCGTCAGCGCACTTGTGCTCGGCGTTGGCGCAGTCGTAGGCCATCTCGCACTTGGCGCAGTAGTGATCAGAGCCGAAAAACGCAGGCAGCTTGGTGACCACATTAAAGTGCTGCTCGACCAGGTGCAGGTGCAGAATCTCGGTGCCAGGCAGGTTGAAGATGCACCTGTTGGCCTCCTCTGCCCTGTACACTCGTACACCAAAATCGCGCCCCGGATGCAGCCGGTTCAGGGCACGGATCGCTTCGGGCAGTGCATCCAACCCGAAAGGACCAGCCTGCGAGACGGTTTGAAGAGTCTGTGTGGAGGGTAAAATATTTCTTTTAGTATTCCCTGATACTGTGTAAAAAATCTTATCAGAAAATTTTAGTATTCCCCGATACTGTGTAAAAATTCTTATCAGAAAATATATCTTTTAGTATTCCACGATACTGTGTAAAAATTCTTATCGGAAAAATACTAGAAACTTACCGTGTAGAGGCCAGCTTCGATTTGTAGCTCAGCCACCAGCTTAGTCTGCGTGGGCGAATTGGCCTTGATTGTGTGCCACACCTGCTTGGTGATGGACTTGGCCACGAATTGCAGGTAGGCGCAGGCCACGACCAGAGCGCGCAGCAGGCATCTCTTGTCCGAGTTGGTGATGCGGACATAGTGCTTGGAGAAGGCGTGCCGCTCTTCTAGATGCTTGTTCTCGAGAGCACATCCACCTCGAGGCACCCAGGCCTTTAGCAACCGGATAGAAAAGTTGCCCGTCAGGACAGTGGCATCCGACTGTACAATCTTGTTGATGTGCTTAAACAACAATTCAGCCGTCATGCGGGATGCACGCACCGGGGGAGTGTGGGCCGCTTTGAGCATATTGTCGCTCTCGAATTTCGCGGCCATAAAGTCATCACCAGCCAAATCTTGCTTGAAAACTTCGAGCATGTCAGCAAACACCTCCCGCAAATCTTCGGTGTTGGTAATATGCACCACATACTCGACACCCTTTGCCCTAAACTTGGGCAGGTCACGCTGATTATCCAGCCGGGCCGTAAAACCTGCATGGGGGAATGGGGGAGTGTGAGTCAGCTAGGGTCTGTGTGGGAAATGGGGGGCTGGATAACTCACCCGGTCCGGTAACAGATTCCGGCTGTGTTGGCGGGACAAACGCGTCTGAAAAAACACAAGGAGATAAAAAACCAGAAGAATCTGTCATTTTCCTGGCCCCAGCGTGTTTCCCCGCCCTAGCCCCAGCAATTTCTTAACAGAGTTTACTCTGCTGTCCCCGCAGCAACTCTCTGCAATTTCTTATCTGCACCCCCGCTGCAGCCTGTCGCAGCAGTCTTTGTTTACTCACCCCTGCAACTCTCTGTCGCAGCAATTTGCACCTAGCTGCAGCCTGTCTGGGTAGCGCCCTATCTGCAGCCCCAGTCTGTCCCAGCAACTCTCTGCCCCCACCCGGCTGAAACTTGTCTAGCCTGCCCCAACGATTCTGCAGCAATTTCTTATCTGCCGCAGCACCCTAGCAACTGTCTGTTTTTGCAGCAATTTCTTATCAGCACACCCCTCCCTGTCTAGACAACCCCCCACCCCAGTCTTTGTTTACTCACCCCTGCAACTCTCTGTCGCAGCAATTTGCACCTAGCTGCAGCCTGTCTGGGTAGCGCCCCTGCCAATTTCTTATCAGTCTGTCCCCGCGCTACACAGTCCCAGCAACTCTCTGCCCCCACCTGGCTGTAACTTGTCTAGCCTGCCCCAACGATTCTGCAGCAATTTCTTATCTGCCGCAGCACCCTAGCAACTGTCTGTTTTTGCAGCAATTTCTTATCAGCACACCCCTCCCTGTCTAGACAACCCCCCACCCAGTCTTTGTTTACTCACCCCTGCAACTCTCTGTCGCAGCAATTTGCACCCCAGCTGCAGCCTGTCTGGACAACACCCCCTAGCAGCAATTTCTTATCAGCACACACCCGGCTGTAACTTGTCTAGCCCTCCCCTGCAACTCTCTGTTACAGACCCTGCCGCAGCACCCCACCCTAGCAACTCCAGTCTAGACCCCTGCAGCTGTCGCAGCAGTCTTTGTTGTTTACTCTGCGGTCCCACAGACCCTGCAGCTGCTGCTGCTGCTCAGCCCCTACCCCCACCCTAGCAACTACAGTCTAGACAGAAATTAATTAAAACTTACCATAAAGACGTTGCCTCTTGTCAGCCAGGAAAGCAGTTGCTGCGGCGCTGCGTTTAGCCATTTTGCAAACAGAGAGCGTGAGAGAGCGGAGAGAGAAGGATTTATCTCTCTACCCTGGCTCTGGGGGTCTGTATATATACTAAAAAATCTGCTCAGCTCGCCTGTTATTGGTCAATCGCCAAAAACCAACCAAAATCATCAAAAATCACCCCAAAATCATCACCCACCCCACCCTCCATCCGGGGGTATATAAGGCGCTGCACGGCTGTCAGAGAGCTCTCTGCTGCTGCTGCTAAATCATGTCTTCTATCTCTCTATACGAAAACTTTGTGGCGCGGAAGCCCACATTTGAAACTGAACACAACTTGATTGAAATTCGGCGTCTCTACACCAACGAGGCCGGAGTGTGGAAGGACGGCTTCCCTGCAATCTACTTGGCCGAGCCAGAGTGGAAGAAGCTCGAAGCTGCGCGCCCTGACCTGGAGGCTGCTGCCCGCCTTCACGTGAACAAGCGGGTCCTGTTGGGCAATTTCAAGGCAGTTGAAGCTTCGCGAGGAGGATCCGTTTGCTGCGCAATTGGCTCAATCAGGACCCAAAGTTTAATTGGCGCTACACGATCGAATTCACGCCTGAACTGTGGCGCCGGATGTTTGCCGCCCGTTTGGACAAGCTCTTCAAGCCGGCACCTGAGGCACCCCCTCCAGCCAAGCGAGTCAAGACAGAGGACAATCTGCAGGACTGCCTTGACAGCATCAAACCCTACCCTTGGGGAAATCTGTTTGACGAGGGTTGCTAATTGAGGCGTGCCGTATCCGTACAGCGCGAACCCGATTTTTGGTAAGCTTAATTTCATATAAATCGTATATAAATTACATATAATCTGTCACTACTATGGACTGGCAGATGTGTTGATTTTGGGAGGGGGGTGGGTGTCAACCCTCCTCGCCTCTCATTGGCTGGCGCCCCGATCACTAGGTGATCGATACCCGTATCGATATCGGCGCTCGGCGCGCGCGCGCGCCGCAGGCGCGTGGCGCCAAGCGCCGTCCAGCCGCAGGCGACCCTCCCCAGCCGCAGGCGACCCTCCCCAGCCGCAGGCGACCCTCCCCAGCCGCAGGCGCACCTACCGATATGTATGCTCACCCTACCGACATGTACCCCGATATGTACACCCTCCCGAGCCGCAGGCGACCTTCCCCAGCCGCAGGCGCCCATGCCGCAGACGCCCATGCCGCAGGCACCCCGAGTGTACACTCTACCGAGCCGCAAGCACCCCGAGTGTACACTCTACCGAGCCCAAGGTACACTCTACCGATATGTGTGTACACTCTACCACACTCTCCCGATATGTAGTCAACGATATTAGGCTAGTGAAAACTACTTATAGTAGGTGAAATTGAGTATATTTACATAAAAATGTAGATAAAACATATTGGTAGGTGAATAATGACGCATATTGCATATTAAAATGTACATATTGGAGCATATGAGCAGCAAAAACACACAATGTAGGTGCATGGGCAGAAATAGACAAAGCAGGTACTGTAGGCGCTACATAGGGGGAAATACACACAGCAGGTTTACAAAGTGTACTTTCGATACATATCGGATTAATGTATAAAGCAGGTTTACAAGGCATGCATAAGGTGTAGTTGTATAATACAGGCACGCATGTATAATCAGATTATAGGCAAACGCCCAGGTGCAACAGACGCGTAAATAATGTCGCACCGACTAAAGAGTAAATATTGTCTAACCCGCAGGTGCATAAAAATTTTAACAAAAGCGGTTCGGGGAAATCCCAAAAGGGAGGTTTTAGCCGCCCGTTTTCGCCACCGCCGCCGCCGCCCTAACCCTCTTATGGGTACAATTGCGTTGAAAGTATTTCGGTCATTAGGTTGTAATGACCTCCATATTTTAGGTGGGTGGACTCGAGCCCGGGGCCAGCCCATTTCAGTTTTTTGGGCCGGCCCCTCTGCCAATTTCCTCCCTAGGAGCGAGCTATCAGAATTGGTCTTTTAACCCCCGTGTATACACACATAGAGGCCCCCCAGCTAGCGCCATTCTAACCTACCCAGTGTACAGTGTTGGGTTCCCCAAACGCGTACAAAGAGAAAACCCTTATCAGTCAATCTCCATACGCTCCCTCAGGGCTGTCTCGTACGCGGCCTCTTCCTCCACGCTCTCGAAGCAGTAGTCGGATGACTGCAATGTGGAAATTATAACAGTCAATGTAGATAGAATATATGCAAGGTATATGATTAGATGAGTTGTGTATATAATGTAATATCTTACCAAATCTAAATCGTCCTCCAGCCGCCACAGACGTAGAGACGCTGTATAGCGCACCAACGAAAGGTGCTCCTCCCAGTTGGAGGGCCATGCGGCGGGCTCATCCCACGCGGTTGGCCGCGCTCCCGGACCGGCCAGGTACGCCTCAGAGTCGGGGGCATACGAATTGCGCCCCATCAACCAGTCCTGGTGCAGAGTCTCAGCCTCCCACCTCCCGTAGGCCGGCACCCCTCGCAACCAAAGTATCAAGAACCCGATTAAAGGCTCTGACAAAGGTGGCTTGGGAGGGCAGCCCGCCAGGATGCCGAGACCTCAGCCAGTCAATGTCCCCACGGAAAAATGAGGCCACAATGCGAGGAAAGCGCTCACGAACCACGGCGATCTCCTCAGACATATCCTCGTCCTCGTCGTCGAAGAGAAGGAGCGTAGCGGCTGATGATATTGAGGCCCGGTGGGAGGTAGTTGAAGCAGCAGCAGAGACGGGCGTAGTAGAGGCGGCAGCAGCAGAGACGGGCGCAGCAGAGGCAGGGCCGGTTGTGGTCAGCTCCTCAACAGAGACGTCAAAGAGGGCGGCTGAGGCGGTAGTCAAATCGGAGGCAGTAGCAGCAGGGGCACCGTTCACAACCCGCCGATAGCCAGCAGCGGGAGGTCAAAAACTTCAGACTCGGTGTCGCTATCATAGGACATAGCCCAAGCTAGATATTGATCAGCCTCCCAATTATCATTCCGTTGTTTTCAGTGCCTAGGGGAACTATGTGTTCAGGGATATCCCCGTCGAGGCTGGTTAACTCTTCAGTCGGGCGATTATTATCCCAGAGGTTGGATAGAGCTCGGCGGGACATGCTAGAATCAACAGAGAGTAAAGTATTAGAGCTGAGATAGGGTTTGACTCTCTGGAGAGGGGGAAACACTAATTATATAGACGGATCGAGTGAGGCGGTGCGAACCAATAGGAAACTAGCAGTCCCAACCCTCGTTAAACAGATTTTCCCAGGGTGGAGATTGGTAGGGTTTGAGACCCATGAGCTGAAGAACATCCACCTCAGTCCCGGCTACCGGAGGCGTGTCTGTCTTGACTCGCTTGGCTGGAGGGGTGCCTCAGGTGCCGGCTTGAAGAGCTTGTCCAAACGGGCGGCAAACATCCGGCGCCACAGTTCAGGCGTGAATTCGATCGTGTAGCGCCAATTAAACTTTGGGTCCTGATTGAGCCAATTGCGCAGCAAACGGATCCTCCCTCGCGAAGCTTCAACTGCCTTGAAATTGCCCAACAGGACCCGCTTGTTCACGTGAAGGCGGGCAGCAGCCTCCAGGTCAGGGCGCGCAGCTTCGAGCTTCTTCCACTCTGGCTCGGCCAAGTAGATTGCAGGGAAGCCGTCCTTCCACACTCCGGCCTCGTTGGTGTAGAGACGCCGAATTTCAATCAAGTTGTGTTCAGTTTCAAATGTGGGCTTCCGCGCCACAAAGTTTTCGTATAGAGAGATAGAAGACATGATTTAGCAGCAGCAGCAGAGAGCTCTCTGACAGCCGTGCAGCGCCTTATATACCCCGGATGGAGGGTGGGGTGGGTGATGATTTTGGGGTGATTTTTGATGATTTTGGTTGGTTTTTGGCGATTTATCCAATAACAGGCGAGCTGAGCAGATTTTTTAGTATATATACAGACCCCCAGAGCCAGGGTAGAGAGATAAATCCTTCTCTCTCCGCTCTCTCACGCTCTCTGTTTGCAAAATGGCTAAACGCAGCGCCGCAGCAACTGCTTTCCTGGCTGACAAGAGGCAACGTCTTTATGGTAAGTTTTAATTAATTTCTGTCTAGACTGTAGTTGCTAGGGTGGGGGTAGGGGCTGAGCAGCAGCAGCAGCTGCAGGGTCTGTGGGACCGCAGAGTAAACAACAAAGACTGCTGCGACAGCTGCAGGGGTCTAGACTGGAGTTGCTAGGGTGGGGTGCTGCGGCAGGGTCTGTAACAGAGAGTTGCAGGGGAGGGCTAGACAAGTTTCAGCCGGGTGTGTGCTGATAAGAAATTGCTGCTAGGGGGGTGTTGTCCAGACAGGCTGCAGCTGGGGTGCAAATTGCTGCGACAGAGAGTTGCAGGGGTGAGTAAACAAAGACTGGGGTGGGGTGTTGTCTAGACAGGGAGGGGTGTGCTGATAAGAAATTGCTGCAAAAACAGACAGTTGCTAGGGTGCTGCGGCAGATAAGAAATTGCTGCAGAATCGTTGGGGCAGGCTAGACAAGTTCCAGCCAGGTGGGGGCAGAGAGTTGCTGGGACAGACTGGGGCTGCAGATAGGGCGCTACCCAGACAGGCTGCAGCTAGGTGCAAATTGCTGCGACAGAGAGTTGCAGGGGTGAGTAAACAAAGACTGCTGCGACAGGCTGCAGCGGGGGTGCAGATAAGAAATTGCAGAGAGTTGCTGCGGGGACAGCAGAGTAAACTCTGTTAAGAAATTGCTGGGGCTAGGGCGGGGAAACACGCTGGGGCCAGGAAAATGACAGATTCTTCTGGTTTTTTATCTCCTTGTGTTTTTTCAGACGCGTTTGTCCCGCCAACACAGCCGGAATCTGTTACCGGACCGGGTGAGTTATCCAGCCCCCCATTTCCCACACAGACCCTAGCTGACTCACACTCCCCCATTCCCCCCATGCAGGTTTTACGGCCCGGCTGGATAATCAGCGTGACCTGCCCAAGTTTAGGGCAAAGGGTGTCGAGTATGTGGTGCATATTACCAACACCGAAGATTTGCGGGAGGTGTTTGCTGACATGCTCGAAGTTTTCAAGCAAGATTTGGCTGGTGATGACTTTATGGCCGCGAAATTCGAGAGCGACAATATGCTCAAAGCGGCCCACACTCCCCCGGTGCGTGCAGCCCGCATGACGGCTGAATTGTTGTTTAAGCACATGACAAGATTGTGCAGTCGGATGCCACTGTTGTCGGCAACTTTTCTATCGGTTGCTAAAGGCCTGGGTGCCTCGAGGTGGATGTGCTCTCGAGAACAAGCATCTAGAAGAGCGGCACGCCTTCTCCAAGCACTATGTCCGCATCACCAACTCGGACAAGAGATGCCTGCTGCGCGCTCTGGTCGTGGCCTGCGCCTACCTGCAATTCGTGGCCAAGTCCATCACCAGCAGGTGTGGCACAATCAAGGCCAATTCGCCCACGCAGACTAAGCTTGGCTGAGCTACAAATCGAAGCTGGCCTCTACGGTAAGTTTCTAGTATTTTTCGATAAGAATTTTTACACAGTATCTGGAATACTAAAATTTTCTGATAAGAATTTTTACACAGTATCGAATACTAAAAGATATATTTTCTGATAAGAATTTTTACACAGTATCATGGAATACTAAAAGATATATTTTCTGATAAGATTTTTACACAGTATCATGGAATACTAAAAGAAATTTTCTGATAAGATTTTACACAGTATCAGGAATACTAAAAGAAATATTTTACCCCCACACAGACTCTTCAAACCGTCTCGCAGGCGGTCCTTTCGGGTGGATGCACTGCCCGAAGCGATCCGTGCCCTGAACCGGCTGCATCCGGGCACGATTTTGGTGTACGCGTGTACCGCGCAGAGGAGGCCAACAGGTGCATCTTCAACCTGCCTGGCACCGAGATTCTGCACCTACACCTGGTCGAGCAGCACTTTAATGTGGTACCAAGCTGCCTGCGTTTTTCGGCTCGATCACTACTGCCCCAAGTGCGAGATGGCCTACGACTGCAATATGAGAAGCACAAGTGCGCTGATGCCTGCAGTACATGCAAGACTCCGGGCTCCAACTGTAAGGCAAACCGCGCATATGTAAGATGCCATGATTGCGGGCTAAATTGCTATAATGCTCAGTGCCTAGAAAATCACAAGCGCAAGAATAAGGCCGGCAGATCGCGCTGTGATTCGGTCCACGTTTGCGGCACGTGTGGCTATCTAGAAGAACTAAAAGTAGGCCAGCCCCCTGAGCATCAGTGTGGTTACGCCAAGTGCCCAGTCTGCAAGCAGTACGACGAAACTGCCACCCACGAGTGCTTTGTCACCCCGCCCAAAGCCAAAGAGTCTAGCGCCCCGTATGTTTACTATGATTTCGAGACGTACGTGGACTCTGGCAAGCAGCACCGGGTACACTTGGTTACGGCTGCCACCTCCTGCGAGGCGTGTCCCAAACTCTTCCCCAGGCCCCGCTGCAGCGTGCGGGGGACTACACAGCTCAGCCAATTGCATTGCGGGACGCGATTTGGCACTCGATTTCACGAGCTGTGTCTCGCACAATGACTGTGCCTGTGGGATGCGAGAGTTTGTATCTGTCGGGCCGCACTCTATCGATGCCTTTTACTGCTGGCTGACTAGTGTGTTCAAGCAGGGGGCAATTGCTATTGCGCACAATGGCTCTGCGTATGACGCATTCCTCCTGCTCGGCGCCCTACTCAACGGACTGGCCAAGAAGAAGCCGCAAGTGATCTTCCAGAACAGCCGCCTAATGTATGAAGTGCGACAAGATCACCTTCAAGGACAGCCTCAATTTCATCCCTATTGGTCTGGCGCAATTCCCAAAGGCGCTTGGTTTGGGCACCCAACTGACCAAAGGAGATTTCCCGCACGTGTTTAACCAGCCAAAATTGGGGGTACGTGGGTCCCTACTGCTCAATTGATATGTATGGAGGAAAAACAAGCAGCATGACTCCATCGCCGACTGGCTGGCCAAGCAGGAGGGACAGGTGTTTAATTTCAATAAGGAGTACCTGGACTACTGCCTGCAGGACACGTTAATTTTGCGGGAAGGCTGTCTAAATACCCGCCTGATTAAGGACATTTGCGGACTGGACGCATTTGTTCAATCCAACACCATTGCGGGCTTGGCCATGGCTGTTATTCACCACCAAGTTTATGGAGCCCAACACTCTTGGGGTGATTTCCCGCCGGTCCGATGTACAGTCGCACAAGGCGCGGTGCTGGCTGCACATTTGAATGCAACCGAGTTTGGCGGCCGGTTGCGGACAGCGGACTCGGGCGGCGAGGCTTTCGCCATGGGCCGTAAGGTCGACGGCTTCGACCCAGAGACCAGGACAGTGCTGCAGTTTCATGGCTGCTTCTTCCATGGCTGTCCCAAGTGCTTCCCCAACGGCGACGTGCTGCACCCGCTCAAGAACCAGCCAATGCGGGCGATTTATGAGGAGACTGAGCGCTTCACCGGCTGCTCTCCACTGCATACAATGTGCGTGTTCTGTGGGAGCACGACTATCAGGACGAGGGAGCGCCAGTCCAGCAGCCTATTCGCCTGGAGGATGCCCTGTTTGGCGGCCGTACCGAGGCTTTTGTCCCGCACGCCGAGGCCACCGAGACTGTAGAGCTGCGCTATCGGGATGTGGTAAGTTTGTACACTTGTACACACACAGTTGACATGCGTTTGAGTTTATCTTATCCCTTATCCCCTAGGTGTCGCTCTACCCGACTGTCAACAAGTTTGACAAGTACCCTGTCGGGCACCCGGTACACCACCCCGAGCCTCATCTACTGGATGAGCTGCAGCTGGCCCGGTATTTTGGCATCGCCGAGGTGTCGATTCTGCCGCCAACCAATCTCCACATCCCGCTACTGCCCGCCAAGATTAACAAGAAGCTGGTTTTCGGCCTCTGCCGCGTCTGCATGGAGACCCAGTGCAGCAGCGAGTGTACACACACTGACGCTGAGAGAATGCTCCGCGGCACGTGGTCGACCCCAGAGCTCCACAAGGCCCTGCAGTTGGGTTACAAGCTGCAGTCAGTTCATGCCCTGGCCTATTGGACCGAGACTCGCACGGGCCTGTTTGCAGATTATGTAAACACTTTTTTGAAGCTCAAAGCCGAGTCTAGCGGTTCGCCGGGGATGGCTGAGGACGCCAAGGCTGCCTACATGGCCAGCTTTTTCGAGCGCGAAGGCGTCCGGCTGGAAAAGGTGGAGAAATCCTGGCCTGCGCTTTGTGCCAAGATTTTTCTAAACTCGTAAGTTTTTTCTACTTGCAGTGGGGCCTGTTTTTCTACTTACAAAAAAAATTTATTTTTCCCTGCAGGCTCTGGGGCAAATTCTGCCAGCGCGACGACCTGACCTCCACAGAGATTGTGGACAGCTACGAGGCGTGGCTGCAGCGCCTGACGACCCCTCGATCAAGGTCAAGTCGTGCGAGCCAATTGGGGAGAGCTTCATGATGCTCGAGTACAAGCCCCGATTTGGCGGTGCTGGCGAGCGGGCGTTCAAGTACGCTAATGTACCTATTGGCGTTTTCACCACCTCCCACGCCCGGCTGCGACTCTACGAGGCTCTGGAGGGTCTAGGAACCCGCGTCATTTACGCCGATACGATTCGTAAGTAATTTTTTCACTGTCTCTGTCTCTCTTTCTCCCCTTAACACTTTTTATCTTCTCCTCCTC